>CM022773.1:13916971-13951971 GCA_012411365.1 Ameiurus melas | reverse complement strand
CAAGCCTCATCTCTCTCTCCCTTTCTCTCTCTCTCTCTCTCTCTCTCTCTCTCCTCCCCATCCCACCCCCTGCTCTGGGTTCTGGCATACCCCATTAAAGTGGCCAAGCCCTTCCACCGTGCTCAGATTCATGTCACCAAATGAAGATGTCTAATTGGCTGCTGCGTGCGAGGGGTGCAGGGTGCGGCATCTCCACGCTCGCCTCTCACACTTCCTCCACCAAATTCAATTATTAATGGACTGATTGCTTGAGTGCAGCATCTCTGGGATTCCGAATCTGCCACGCTGAATAAAATAAAACCACTGCTTTACATTTTCATTATGCCCGAGCCTCTGTTTTAAATTGCAAATGCATCGCAGGGACCCGGCTGCAGCTCCGCCCGCCCCGTCTCTATTTTACCCTGCCTTTGGCCCCAAACACTCTCTCGAACACACACACACACACACACACACACTGATCTTGAAAGACACTCGCTCATTTTTATTAGGAACATCTTTTCAGTATAACTTGCACATACAGACATTTATCCGCTGCTTGGCGTGTGACTCGGAAATTTGATTCTATACCATAAAATATATTTAGAGCGAGAGAGAGAGAGAGAGAGAGAGAGAGAGACTTCTAGGCTGCGGAGAATTCTGGGCTGATTTGCAATCAGGTCAGATACACAGAGGCACACATGTGCCACCATGCTGCCCTCCCTGTCCCTATGTCTCTATCTAGCGCTCTCTGTCTCTCTCATTGCCATTCCCAACACCAGCTGTTGTCTATGACCCTGTTATGCTGCCGGTACTCTAAATCTTAACTTACAATTATCACATTGTGTTCCGCATTCATAACAGGACCGGCTGATACGATGGTATGACATCGATACCATGAGAGCTCAAGCGGTGATACGTTTTCCTCGGAGTATTGTTGCCATAGACATAAGAAGCTGCTTTCCTAGCTACTGTAATACACCACAGCGTTCACCATATTGGAAGTGGAGATATTTCAAGTAAACCACTGCAGGTCTATGGGAAGATTTGGGAATACCTTGACGAAATTGGCTCTCTTGCTTTAGCCTAATTTCGGAAAACTTTCAGCAGAAGAGTGGAATGAGTTCCTTCTGGGATGAGTGGGATGATGTCTCTATCAGCTTCGCATATGCAGAGCCTGAACTTTTTTGCTCGTTCTTCTTGGCAAAATTGCTCAAGCTCTGTCAGATTAGATAAAGAGCAAATTTATGAGTCTTGCTACAGATTCATGACTCATACTGATGTCTGGACTTTGACCAGGCCATTTTAACACATTCAGGCTCTTGGGTTTGAAACGCTTTGGCAGTAGGATCATTGTCCTGTTGGAAGGTGAACCTCTGCTGCAGTCTCAAGACTGTTGAAGCGTATTCCCGAAACAGGATGCTTCCACCACCGTGCTTCATTGTGCAGATGCTGTTGTTAGGATCATGAACAGTGTTGTCTTTCTGCCAAATATAGTGCCGAGGCCAAAAACCTTCTCATCTGACCAGAGAACTTTTTTTTTTTTTTGACGTTTGCCAAGTCTTCATTTTGTATCTTTTTTTTATTTATTAATAGCTTTCTTCTTGCCACTCTCTAAAGTCCAAATTTGTGGAGTGTCGAGGTTATTGATGTGCTTTGAATTGCGTCTCTAACCCTTAGTTGTGGATCACTCCAGCTCTTTCAGATTCAGCCTCGGCCTCTTCTTCGCTTCTCTGACTAAACTCCTCCTTACGTGGTCACGGATTTTTGGTGGACGGCGTGGGCGGAGTCGTGGTCGTGCTATATTCTTTCTCTTTTTGTGATAAAGGATTGAATGTTGCTCTGTGGGATGCGCAAAGTTTTAGATACTTTATATAACTAAACTTTTCCGGAACTTTGTCCCAGGCTTGCTTTGATAGATTCTAGCTGGTAATTCAGGTATATTCCCTAACAAACTACCAGGAACTGATGTATTTATATGAAGATCATATGACATTCAACTAATGATTAGCTTATGTAAAAGAATTTTTTTAAATGTATGCACACTTGTGTAACAAATACTTAGCATAAATGGACCATGTGACCAAAGATTAGCTGAAGCTAATGTGACAAACAGGGCCTCAAGCTAACGATAGCTGTCATATGTTATCTTCATATGTACTGCCAATTATTAAAAACATTACTTAAGAACTGTGGTTAAGTTAAAGATGAGGTAAACAGCACTAAACAATGACCTAAGCTCTAAACTCCCCTAGCCGGGAGCTTGTGGCTATCATTAAGGGTTCTGTATTGCTGCAGTCACACTGGAAAGTTGCGGTTGATGTCTCATTATGAAATAGGTGTGAGCAAGGTGCAAGGTTGGCGAAGAGAAAGAATCTTCCATTTTGATACAATTAGCCATTTAGGGTTGACGTACCCACTTAGCATTCTAGCCGTGACTAGCTGTACTGAGGTGAGAATGAGGAAATATCACAGAGGAGTACAGTTCTATCTAATCCCAATCTAATCCAGTTGAATTTTGTGATATTTCACTGACTCATCCCTAGTGTGGTTATTGGATGCGAACATGTTAGAGTTTAATTCTGTTCTGTGGATTTTGCACGCCTTTGGGGTCTGCGAAACACGTCGCAATTTGAGATGGTAAACATTCATCGTAATATCATACGAATGCGACACGAACCAAAAATGCAAATATTTGTGCTTTTGTGATTGTGTGTGTGGAACTGGAAGGGGGGAGTAGACGGTGGACGTCACTTTTAGTTTGCACAGTTGTTATTATTGTATGCCACACACACACACACACACACTCACACACTCACACACACATAATCATTACCCTAGCTATATCTCACGTAGCCCTTGGTTTACACTGCTCATTCTGACTCCCTCTCCACATGGTGCGCAGAGCCCCTTTGCTAATCACCACAGCTAATAGCATCACACAGCTGCAGCTGCTCCTCCCCGGGCCTGCTCGATGTTTGGATATGAAAGTAGCCGGGGTTACACTTCCTGGGATTTCCTGTAACAAATCCATACATTAACCCTCATCGGGGAGGTAGCAGCGTATTAGTCATGGCATTTTAGTCATCATCAGGGGTAAGAAGTGCACATGGAGGGCCGTACATGCCACACCGAGGCTCATGGGAGTGCAGACGTGGGTCAGTGTGCTGGTGCTGGACTGAGTGTTGTGTCCAGAGATGGCATATGTGCATCAAACATCTCTGAGAAAAGAGGTTGGCTTCCTGTTTTCCATGCACTCATGTTTTTATACCTCTTAGATTCGTGCAACTGCGCCATGGTTTATAACAGATTTTACAAGATAATAATGGACTAGCGCATTCAGGACAAGCATGAAAATGCTCTTAGATCACGTTCAAATGTGTGGATTTTAAAAAGACTAGTAGTGGAATCTCCATTTGCTCAGCATTTCTCATCTTCGTGTATTAGTTGGTGCTGATTGAATAGCTGTGTGTAGTGGGATGCTATAACACAATACTATGATAAGGGAACCCAAAGTAGTTATACTGTTAACTATGCTAGTCTCAAAAATAAAAATAAAGATAAATTCATATTATAAAAAGGGTAACCAGGTTTTTAAAGAGAGCGGGTGCAAATCAGAGAATGGTATTTCTTTGTTGTTTTTATAACTATATACTGTAATATATGCATATTCTGTCATATATTGTCACATATTTCAGCTGTTTGCGATGAAAAAATCAAACAAAAGCAATTTAAATAGTTCAACACAACGATGCTTCAAGTGGTTTCACCAAATTCCACTGAAAATGTAACTTATAATGAGTTCTCCAGTTTCAAAATGATTCAACCTCTTCATGATAAGCATCTTTAGTACTTAGTAGAGCACCCTTTTGCTGTTATGGCCTGCTGCAAATGAGATGCAGAGCTCCTGGCAACGTTCCTGAGGAATCTTACCCCATTCCTCATGAGCAATATCCTCCAGTTCAGTAATATTCTTGGGTTTGCGTGCTGCAACCGCCTTCTTCAAGTCCCACCAGAGTTTTTCTATGGAGTTCAAGTCAGGTGACAGTGATGACCCGGTAGAATCTTCCAGAACTTCTTCTGCAACCAAGCCTTGGTGGAATTTGAGGTATACTTGTGATCATTGTCCTGTTGAAAGGTTCAATGACGCCCAAGCTTCAGCTTCCTCACAGACAACATGACGCTTTCTCCTAGGATTTCCTGATACTTCAATGAATCCGTCTTGCCTTCCACACGCTGCAGGTTTCCAGTTCCAGAGGATGCAAAGCAGCCCCAGAACATCACCGAGCCACCACCATGCTTGACTGTGGACAGAGTGTTCTTTCTTCTTCCTCCAGACATACTGCTGATCCATCGTGCTGAAAAGTTCCAGTTTGTTTCATCGCTCCACAGAACTGAATCCCAAAACTTCTGTGGCTTATTTATGATCTTGAGCTGACTTTTCTTGTGCTTGTGTGTCAGCGGTGGTGTATGTCTTGGAGTTCTGGCATGGAAACCTTCTGCGTTTAGTACGCACCTTACTGTGCTCACTGAAACCTCAGTGCCTGTTGCCACCAAGTCTTGCTGCAGGTCTTTTGCAGTCACTCGAGGGTTTTTCACAATCTGCCTTCTCAGAAATCTGGTTGCAGACGTTGATAGCTTCCTTTTTCTTCCCCATTCAGGTATTTTATACATTTTCTGCCCCTAGTCAGTTCAGGTATTTCATGTGTTCCAGCTCAAGCACACCTGGTGCAACTAATGAAGCCCTTGATTATTTGCATCAGGTGTGCAAGAGACAACACTTGTTATGCATATGTGTGCTGTTGTGAGGGATTCTATTCAGGAGGTTGAATAATTTTGAAACTGGAGAAATCATAATAAGTTGCATTTTCAGTTGAATTTGTGTTGAATTATTTGACTTGCTTTTGTTTGATTTGTTCATCCCAAACAGCTGAAAGTCTGTACATTTTGACAATAAACCTGATTTGCAATGCGACTGTATGTTATAGCATCTATAAACAGTAGTTCTACAAAAGCCTCCGTTTTTCTTTCCCTCTTGAAGTTAAAAAGACATCAAACACACACCTTGTGCTACCGAGAAAGCAGAAAACGAAAACTTGCTGACCGATACAAAGTGCTGACGCTGGAGACTCCTTTCTTAAACGTTAAATAAATGCCTCCTTACAAAACAAAAAGAGCGTCCACCGTAAATCCTGTACATCTCTGTAAATGAGTTTTTTCCAATAGAAACAATAACATGTTAGAGCAAACACTTAAGACGTTTGAGAATTTAATAAATAAATAAAAACTTCCTGGAGGAATCTGGACACTCGTTAAGCACCTGTTAATGGATTTGTCGGAATAATCATACACGATGGTGACGTGTTTGCAATAAACAATGTAAATAAATAAATAAATAAATAAATACAGTTTTCCTTTGACTCTCTCACCCTCTTATGAACCTATGATGTGAACTACCGCCAGCGCTGTTGTCAGAACCATGCTGTTATAGAAAGTTAATCAACATCCTCTGAACAATCAGATTCGAGAATTGAAGCGGGGTAAACAACCCAAATAAGATTTTTGATGGTTGACTTCAGACCAGTTAGGGCTGTTATTAGAAAATTGGTGGCCATTAAAGTTGTTCACCTGCAACCACATTATAAAGTGCATAAGAGATCGTAAGGGTCAAGCCCTGGCTGTGGCCTGGAGCCCTGGCCTTCAACAGATGTGATTTTAATGAGCCTTTACTAACCATGCAGTAGTGCGACATCATCCATTGAGGTATTTTTCCTCCTGGTTTAATTACTTGCCATGTCTAGTAAATGTTTTAAAAAGGAAATCTGTCGCTGCGTGGTGATTATACTAATGGTACAGAACGCGCCAGAGTCACACAAGACATTTCCTCTGAACTTTTATAGGGTGAGGCGAGCACTCAAGTGTTTACTACATACACGAGGAGGAATATTACAGGACTGTCTCTGTATGGAACAGTTCGATTTAGATCGAAGACAACTAGACGAGACGTCCGGGTGGCACAACAGAAAAACGTTCACTCTATCATATCGGGATCACGAGTTTGATTCCCGATGATGACCAGGAGTCCAAGAGAGCAAGGTTGGTTGTGCTATCAGGGTGGGAGGTGTGGTGTAGTCTCTCTCCCCTATCAATCACAGTGACACTATAGCCAATCATGGGCGTCTGTGATCTCATGCATGCAGAAGTGGGCGGATAGCGCTTTCCTCTGAGTGTGTTAGGTTGCATGAGCAGCGGTTTGAAAAGACGCGGTCAGAGGAAGCACCTCATACCTGGTTGGTAGCTGTCGTGTAATAGGGGAGAACGGGGATGGAAGGGACGGCTTGAAACGGAAAATACTATCAATTCATAGAATTTATAAATACTATAAATTTAAATTTAAATTACTTGTTTAAATTACTATAAATGTTTTCCCTTCTTTTAACAGTCATTATAATTATCATAGTGTCGGGACAAAGTGTGTTATATTTTCTTTTCTTTCTTTTTTTTTTTACACAAAAGTGTTTATTTTGCAAAAAATGATGAGTACATAAATATTATACAATGTAAAAGTGTAAAATGTGAATTGTCACATTGTTCTGGAAATTTTGTGTACATAATACTGCATCTGTACTTAAGTACACTACACTTACTTTCTGTATGCTTCTTTTTTATATTATTTGAATTACTGTATTGTATTTTATTTCCTTATTATTTAGCAAGGGGCACGATTAGGGCTTAGCGGTTAATAAGTTTGACTCACACCTTTGGGGTTGGGGTTTGAATCCCGCCTCTAGTCTGTGTGCGCGGAGCTTACATACGGGGCGGCTGTGGTGCAGGTAGAGCGGGTTGTCCACTAATTGTAGGGTTGGCAGTCGATTCCCGGCCCGGGTGACTCCACATGCCGAAGTGTCCTCGGGCAAGACACTGAACCCCAAGTTGCTCCCGATGGCAAGCTAGCGCCTTGCATGGCAGCTCTGCTACCATTGGTGTGTGTGTGTGTGTGTGAATGGGTGAATGAGACACAGTGTAAAGCACTTTGGATAAAAGCGCTATATAAGTGCACATTTACATTTACCATTTACATGTTCTCTCTGTGCTTCAGGGGATTCCTCAGAATCCCCTGTCGGTTTTCTCCCCCAGTCCAAAGACAAGTGTTGTAGGCTGATTGGCATTTCCAAACTGTCTGAAGTGTGTGAATCTATGTGTGATTGTGCCTGCGATGGGTTGGCATGCCGTCCAAGATGTCCCCCTGAAAATAGGCTACAGGCTCCCTGCGACCCTCTGTGGGATAAGTGGGATGGAAAATGGAGAGATGGATGGATGGCTGGATGAATGGATTTATGGATGGATGGATGGATGGATTTATGGATGGATTTATGGATGGATGGATTTATGGATGGATGGATGGATGGATGGATGGATGGATTTATGGATGGATGGATGGATGGATTTATGGATGGATGGATGGATGGATGGATTTATGGATGGAAGGATGGATGGATGGATTTATGGATGGAAGGATGGATGGATGAATTTATGGATGGAGGATGGATGGATGAATTTATGGATGGAAGGATGGATGGCTGGATGGATGGATTTATGGATGGAAGGATGGATGGATGAATTTATGGATGGAAGGATGGGTGGCTGGACGGATGGATTTATGGATGGATGGATTAATCAATTTGTTCATTCGTTCATCTTCTATAACCACTTTATCCTGGTCAGGGTCTCAGTGTTTCCTGAGAACTGGGTGTGAGCCTGGAATACAGTCTGTAAGGGACAGAATCACAGACACACACACACACACACACACACACACACATTCACACACTCATTGACACCTTGGGGCAGTTTATAGTAACCAATCCACATGTTTTAGGAGGTGGGAGGAAACCGGAGATCCAGGAAGAAACCCACATGGATGTGATACAGTATATGATGGGAACATGCATAGAAACTCCGCACAGACAGTAACCTTAGGTCAGGATATAATGGATATAAACCGGATATAATGTCTGAAGGGCTACATGTGAATCTACATAATATAGAATTAGTCCAGGTTATTTCTTTCTTTCTTTGTCTTTTTTTTTTTGGTTTGTATTATTTCAGCATGAAACCAGGCTGGTGAGCTGAGCCAGTCTCCACACTGGCACCCAGACACCTCCATTCACATTCACAGAGCAGACCTAGACCCTTGGGAGATGATTTCACGTGTGTCATCCTAACACGGTTATGCTCCCGAGACGTTAAATTCGATCCTCATTTCTGCTTTCATAGCCTCCGATTTATACGTATTCTAATGAAATTTCCCCCTTCAAACATTTTTTTTCGTCCCCCGTCTGCTCTGAGAGCATGTTTCACTTCCTTACCATCGGGAGAGGAAGGCGTGTCATTGCAGCGTCGACAACAAGATGGCAGTGTACACTAAGTCATATTCCCTGGAGGATTTGCTTGTGGAAGATAAACATAGCTCAGGAATGGAGCATTGAGTTGAGTGTTATATCCCTACTGTATAGAGCATGTGAAAGAGCATTTGCATGTGTATTGGTGTGTGTGTGTGTGTGTGTGTGTTTGAGACTCTCCTCATGTTGTAGGTTGAATGAATAGGAGTGAGAAAGTGTGTGTGTGTGTGTGTGTGTGTGTGTGTGTAATAGTTTGCCCATATATTATTTTACTTTCACAGCAATTAAATGTATTTTCAGTGAGACCCCTGGATATAATGTATTTGATTTTAGCTCATCCATCCAATATCACCACCAATAGGAGTGCGTGTGCACGTGCGTGCGCATGCGTGTGTGTGTGTGTGTGTGTGTGTGTGTGTATACTCAGCTGGAGTGCTTTGCTTCAGGCTTCTTGGCCTGTTCCTGCATCACATCCTCCAACTAAGATTTCTAATTACAAACTGACTTCTTTTGTTTTTGTTGTCTGATTGCCGCTTGGCGTTTCTAATTCCCCGGCTTTGGCATTGAGAAGAGCTTATTATAGCTTTATCCTTCTAGCATACAGGAAAAAAACACACACACACACAAAAAAACCACTGATGCAAATTAGCTTCTCCGTGACTTTATTTCTGTTTATGTTTCCCAATCATGGATTTGCATGTTCATCGGTAAAGCTGTGTATGTCCTGAGTGAGTGAGTGAGTGTGTGTATGTGTGTGAGTGTGTGTGTGTGTGAGTGTGTGTGTGTGTAAAACAGTTGACTGTAGAGGGTCAGATTTATATAGAAAGTGTGTGTGTGTGTGTGTGTGTGTGTGTGTGTGTGTGTAAAACAGTTGACTGTAGAGGGTCAGATTTATATAGAAAGTGTGTGTGTGTGTGTGTGTGTAAAACAGTTGACTGTAGAGGGTCAGATTTATATAGAAAAGTGTGTGTGTGTGTGTGTGTGTTGTTGCATGTATTCTATATGTCTGTGTGAGCATCTGTCTGGCAGAGCTATTAGAACACATTTTAGTCGTGGAAGAAATAATCACCTCTTTGGAATATAAAATTAGCAAAGCAGCCAGTGATTATTTCTCTATTGCCATGCATTATTACACAACTCCAGCATTTAGTGCAGATTATTACAATTACACACACACACACACACACACACACACACACACACGCTATAAACAACACAGTCAGAGCTTGTTTCTTTTTTCTTTTTATGAATCGAAAAAAATTCAGTTAGTTCATGTGCCTCAACTCAGTTTCTATTTACTGCCTCTGTTTTGTGTGTGTGTGTGTGTGTGTGTGTGATTACCAAAAGAGGTTTCGACACATTTCCCACGTTTCCCTGCGCTGAGAAAAGAATCAAGTCTTTTTTTTTTTTTTTTTTTTTTTTACTTAAAGCTCATTTATAAGTCTAAAGGCAGATGTCAGGGACGATCGATTAACATGCATGTGAAAAATGAGAAAACATTCAGGAATTCTTCAGGTGACCATAAACGAAACTCCGAGTGAATAATAAAACTAGATGGTACATTCTGTTATAATCAATGCTACGGGTCATGTGATGCGGCTCGAGGTGAAGCGGAGCTCTGTCACCTCCCGAAGTTGAGTCTTTTCCAGTAACGGCAGTGTTTTATTCCTCTTGCACCCAATTTGCCGCCGAGTTACAATTTTTTACATTCATCAATGAGTGTCATGTCATACTTTCGAAATTATAGTTTGATTTAAGGTTATGAAATGTTCCTGAGACCAGTTCCTGTTATCACGAACGTTATAGCAGGCGTAAACACTCGTTCCCTCACTAGCCTCGCAGTTTCTTTGAAGTTAATAATATATATATATACTTTTTTTTTTTTTTAAAGCATCACGTCATATTATCAAGAAAGAACAAAGTCCTCTGTTCTGAAGATGTTTTTCTGGTGGATCTTGCTGACCGTCTTACTGACAAAATGCTGACGCTGGAGACTCCTTCCATAAATGTTTCATTAAACATGGCCTTAAATCAACCGTTGCAACAAGCCAGAACAATTTAATAAGACATTTATTAATAATTTTAGATTATGGTGTACATCAACTATACAATATTGTATATATGTAATGGTAAGCTGTTACCATAGAAACGAAAATGTATTCGAGAATCAGCGCATTAATATAAACCAGCTGGACCTGCTGTCGGAGCTACTGTTATAGAAATGTAATCAATGCCTTGTGACCAATCAGAGTTGAGAATTTAACAGTGCTGCTGTACAAATCTGCATCGTCTCCCTTTTGGGATGTTCTGCGATGCCCAAGTACAACCGCGATTCCAAAAAAAAAGTCGGGACGCTGTGTGAAATGATTTGCAAATCTCATAAACCCACGTCATTCCCAACAGAACATAGGAGACCTTAAACTGAGTACACGTACCATCTTAAGAAAGAAAGAAGTTCATTTTGAATTTGATGGCTTCTGTTGTGAATAACACATGGGCTTGTGAGATTTGCAAATCGTTGCGTTCTATTTGTATTTACATTTCACACCGCGTCCCAACTTTTCTGGAATTGGGGGAATTATTGTTGTGTAGTTCGAACTGTGAGTAGACACCACAAAACTGTGGAATTAGCTTTGACTGTATCGTTACTTCACTACGACCCTGGTACGACCTTCACTATTCGAGAGTAACGGCTGTAGTTTCGATTTTTGCCTTATATAGTCACAATTCAACAACTGCCCTTAGGCTCCCATTATAAATCCGTTTTGATTCAAACAGCTTTTCTTTTCTTTTCTGTACCGTGCCAGGGAAACGGGTCAAAATTCCCATCTGTTGTAATCACACACGAGCTACAGACGCAGTGGATGGAGATCAGGAAGGCAAATGCTGGAGTATTCCTTTAATCGAACGAGGCAGGGCCCTCTGGACGAAAGAAGAATTTATTATCATGTATTGTGTAATGGCTACTAAGACTACAAGGTGAAAAGATTCCCCAAACAGTCTTCACTGGCCATACACGGCATAACCGTAACCTCTGTGTTCTCCGCAGTCTTTGCTTCCACTGATTGCTCTAAATAAATGGTTTAGCCTGTGTTAACTCATATGAAAAGGCCATAAATGGGGATCAGCGCTAAGTGGCTACTGTCATGACTTCACCCCCATACTCTCTTTCCAGTCTCTCCTCTTCTCCTGCTCTACTCTGCTCTCTTCATCCTAGAGACCTTTTCAGCTATTAAACTCTCTCTCTCTCTCTCTCTCTCTCTCTCTCTCTCGTATTATTTATTAATTGAGTTGATGTTTTTATCCCCAGTTCTCCCCTCCCCTGCTGGTTTGTGTATGTCAAAGCGCCACAAATTAGCCCAATGTACGGCGCAGAGAGCCCTAGCTAATGAGGGGCTGTCAGCGAGGTGAATGCACAGGAATTAGCACGGCGGCTGGCTTGAGCAGAGAGGAGTGGAGGGGGAGGGTATAGTTCTCTTTATCTGCAAGAGTGTATGACTGTGTGATAGAGGGAGGGGAAAAGAAAGAGAAAAAAAACAGCTCAAAGGGATTATGCTGCGTTTGTTGTTTTGTGGCCTGATGGGATAAAGTAAAAAAAAAAGAGAAAAAAAAAAGGAAAAAAGTATCTAATGTCATTGTGCAGTGTAGTGTTTCTAATCTGATCATTAAGGTCAAGAATGAAGATGGAAGAAATACGGATATCTATCGCGCATCATATACTATACACTGGGTGGAATGTATTTTGCTATAGAAGGACAGTGAGGACAAAAGCAGCTGCCTGATTCGGCTTGCTTAATTCCTTATTGCTGTGTGTTTTGACGTGTGTGTGTATAGTGCTTCTCTCTTCATCGCTACAGAGACGCCTCTTCCTACCGACAGTTCACTGCTCCGACATTCATTAGCTGCGTTATTATGAACGCTCGGCTAATGGATGGATTCGAATGCTTACTGCACTCCGTCTCCCTCGATTCATTTCCGTAAACAGCATCCCCCAAAAATTTAAGTCACCGGGAGCATTTCGGAGTGCCGGTGGAACTCGGGCCTCCTAATTAATCAAGCGTTGGGCAAAATGAGATTATCTGTAACGGGAGACGATGCGCTTCGGGTTGAGACCAAAAAAAAGCTAAAAATGGCGCTGGCCGTATGCGACAAGCCGAATACGGGGTCTTTGCCATCGCTCTATCAGCCTGCGCGTGAGTGCCTCGCTCGATTATCTCTTCCCATCGCTAAACTCTTGTTAATACGCTGCCGTGGATGTTGGAGCATGCCGGAATGCGTGCGCGTCGACAAAGGGCCCACTCTGCCATAGCTGCCTGCTATCGTCGCGCGTTGTAATGTTAGAAGTCAAAATAGGCCCGGTTCATTTGCTCACATGGAGCTAAGTGCATTCTTGGCTCGGGACGCACCGGAGTTGTGTATGCATGGCGCACGCCAAGGAAGCCATTTGTGACAGGCCACTGTTACTGCCCTGTGTCATAGTGTTAGGCTCTGGCAACCCTATACCTCAGTCTGATCAGTAGCCAATGTAAAGAGGCACCTGAATAAATTAACGTCTTGTTTTCCTTCTCTCTCCTTCTCTCTGTATCACCAGCTCGTCCATTTCTGCATATAGTTTACACTGGACAAAGCTGAGCAAGAGTCGCATTTGCCTAGCCACTATATTACTAAACCAAACATGCTGCAAACTGTTGACACACACACACACACACACACGGAGACTCACACTCCCAAACTCATAACAATGTATGTCGGGCTGCCAGAATAACAAATAGGCTCAGCAAGCCATGCATGCTAATGTTATGTTGTAAGCAGTTTTGTTGACAAGTGCTAATACTTCTTTCATACTCTCATCAAACGCAGCTAATACAGCAACCATTACTTGCTAGCTCACTCTACCAGACATGATGGATGGTGACCTTAATATGGGTTAGCCCACTTTTTGAGAGTTAAACCACCTGTCATAAATCATGGAATTATTACAATGCACTTTAATTGGTTAAGGACTGTTTATTTCCTAAAGAGCTCGGGAAAAAAAAAAATTGGGTTTCGGCACTTTCTAATTTGCGGAGTGCATTTCCATTACGGGCCGCGCTTTAACGTTACCCTTCTTTGTCATGCAAAATATGCGACACGCTGGCAATCTATTAATTGGGTGAAAGAATGCAAGGCAAGCATAAATCCATGTGTTCATTGCGGTGGTTGTTGTTGTTGTTGTTGTTGTTGTGTGTGATGCAGATTTCATATTGCTTTCTGTACAGAGAAAAGAAGCCGCTGCAGTGTAGATAGAGAGTAATGTAAACACGCCTACGGCTTTGGATGCAGTTGAAGCTGGGGGTATTGTCGCTAATGCAGCAATCACCGGATTATGTCATATTTTTGCCCGCCTTGCAGTTGTGAAAGTGCACGATCATCATTTATGCCATTCACAAGAATCACACTTCTTGCTAGAGGTACAGGAATTTCTGGTTGTAAGTGATATGTTTAATTTTGCTACTGTGACTGTTTCCTCTGTGTGTGTGTGTGTGTGTGTGTGTGTGTGTGTGTGTGTGGTGTGTGTGTTCTTTTCTCTATATTAAAGGCTTTCACTCTTCTTATGACTGTACCATCCTCTCCCCCACCACCCCATCCTCGGTCTGTCTCATTTTGCGAACGAGATGACGTGAGTAGGGCACACCCTTGGATGACACTCATCTTCCTCCCGTCCCTCGTTTCCCGGCCTGTCACTCAGCCGCTGGCCTTGACATCCTGGCAGACCAATCGGGCTCCGTCTCCCGGGACACTTTGTCACGCCTTTAAGGATGCATGACAAAGTGCTGCTTGATTTCCCAGTGGCCAGTCAGTGTAGCACAGGCACACAAATGTATACAGAGATATGCACACACACACACACACACACACACACACACACACACACACGCACAAAGCAGTCGTCACACCAGTCCAATACACACTCAGAACAGCATCACTCATCTCCTCACAATAATCTTAAAAAAAGATCTATTGGTATACAGTTGTCTGATAAACCGCTAGCGGTTAGTAAGTAATTAGCCCGTGGCACAGTGAATGTGAGGACATTGATATCCATACAGATTGTAACAAATAAACAGAAATAATCTTGCTTGATATTCTGTACTCCGAATCTCTTTGCTTTGTTTTGAATTCAATGTGAGGAGATAAGAGACAAAGCAAAAAGCACTATGTCAGTGACCAAATCTGTGTACTGAGACTTCTGCTCACTACGTAATCGATGTGAAATGAAATCGATTTTGTCTGTTCAGATCCCTTTCGTGCAAACAGGACTCACCATTGAGAACCATTACCGATCAGAAAGAACAGTTCATCTTTTGGTCAAATTTTCCTACAGGAACGGGTGGGGTTGACCAAACTTCCTGCGGGAACGGGTGGGGTTGATCATACTTTTGCGGGAACGGGTGGGATTGATCAAACTTTCTGCGGGAACGGGTGGGATTGATCAAACTTTCTGCGGGAACGGGTGGGATTGATCAAACTTCCTGCGGGAACGGGTGGGATTGATCATACTTGCTACAGGAACTGGTGGGATTGATCATACTTGCTAGAGGAATGGTTGGGATTGGTTGAACTTTCGACAGGAGCGGGTGGGATTGGTCAAACTTTCTGTGAGGGGCAGACAGGATATTGGTCAGACTTTCTGCAGGAGCAAGGGGGATTGGTTAGACTTTCTGTGGGAGTGGATGGGATTGATCAAACTTTTATGTGGGAGCAGGTGGTATTGGTGAAATCTGCTGCTGGACCAGGCAGGATTGGATAGAATTCCTTGGTGGACCAAGTGAGAGTGGAGTTTTTAAAAAAAAATAAAACATTTTACGCTACTAGATTGGACTGAAAAGGAAACTCAACAGCCATTACATACATCAAAACATTAGAATGTTGTACATGTGATATCTAATATATGTAATTTCTTTTTTTAATAGTTGGGTGTTGTCTTTGATCAACATTATACCCAGTCAGCACAACCTGACATCATCAGTGTGCCTTTTAAATCTCAAGCCACCTGAAAAGAGCCTCCAGATTTAATATTCTGTTTTCAGATAATAAAAAGTCAATGTCTGTATCTGCCTTTTAATTTATTAAAATACAAGTAGAACCTGGTCTTTAGTTACTTGTGAACTAGTCGGCTGTATTTGGAAAAAAAACAGAACCTAGAGTTCTCAGCCACTGCTTGAAATAAAATGCCCTCTGGGCTCTAACTTGGTCAGTCCCTAACTCTAACTTGGCTTTTTATGTCAGATGATTGAGCAACTCCAGACCTGAAACTTTTTCATAGTGAAACCTGGACTCAGGGCCTGACAGCCACAACACTAAACCCTCAAATATTGTGCATGTTATGCTATCACAGAATTCCCCCTCTTTCACTGTCACTCCTCTCCAATATTGTGTCTGTAATGGCAAGAACCACTGTGTGGAAGAGGTGGAAATGCCTCTCGACGGCAGGTAGGAAAAAAAAGAAAAAAAAAGAAAGAAAACCCATGATTATACAGTCATGCCAGTCAAGTACACTAATCCCTACAATTCACTAACATCTCGCTGTGGAATGGGTAAATATCTATTAAAGTCTTTGCTCATGAAAGGCAGCGATATTTGGCGGCAGAGTTCACAAGAGTCGGAAATGTATTTCAGGTTTGGAGAACCCTTATACCTGTCAGTCAAAGGAACTTGAAACAGCCGAATAAACTACTTAGCATGCCTCTGATGGATGTGCTTATCAGTGATGTTAAAAAAAAAAAAAAAAAAAAGGGAGAGAGAGAAACAAATCCAGTGATTTATTGCACACCGTGGTTGTGTGCTCATGTACTGTAGCATTAAAGCACTGTATTTAAGAGATAGTAAATTAATTAGCGAGATGTAAAACCTTTTTGGCTTTGCGCTGTTGTGACAGAAATCCCTTGAGTACAATAAGCAGCCTTTATTGAAGTTTGATACATTTTTTTTTTTTTTTTGCAATTCAGCTCTTACTGACATTAGCAGTTTTTAACTTTCTGGTAAACCGCTAAAGTGTGTGAAATTTTTTGCTGGCATGGTGTTGGTTATTTTATCAGGGGTTTTTTTCTCTCTCTCTCTTTCTCTCTCTATACGATGCTCTGTGGTTATAATCGTGCAGTAAAAACAGAACAGAAAGACAGATTTTTTTAATACGCGTCTACAATAACTGCACTGTATTTGTGCGGTTACCGTAGACCGCTAGTTTATAATATTTCGCAGTACTAAGAAAACCCTGTTTATTCAAAACTCACTTATATGAGAGGTCTGAGGGCAACTAATGAAATCTGTCGATAAGCGCTCCATGGTAAGTAAGTAAGTTAATTTTATATATATATATATAAAAAAAATAAAATTATTATTATTATTATTATTATTTTATAAAAAAAAACCCCGGCGAGAAGAGATGATAATTGAAGGTACGAGGCCGGATGTCCATGAAATTGATTCCATAAACGATAAACGAGGGGCGGCGACTGAAAAAGCTCTATCCCCTTTAGTTTTTAAACGGGATCGATGCACGTACAGAAGAAACCTATCAGAAGATCTTAAAAATCTCCTCGATGAATGTGGTGTAAGAAGATCTTTGAGGTAAGGAGCTTGATCATGAAGAGTTTTAAAGACAAACAACAGAATCTTAAACTGGATCCTAAACTGGATCCTAATCAGTTTCAGTTCCATCATTAAGTAAGGAAGAAAACATGAAAAGGAGTATTATTATAAGAAAGTAATCAGCGACAGGGTGGTGTGAGGCGGAGGTACTCTTACCACACCTGAAGAGTTTTCTTCCTCTGATACTGTACCACAGCAATTTGCCAGTGATTACAATGTTGTTGTTTTTAATTAAATAATGACACCTTGTAGTCTTTTTATTTTCTTATCCATTTATAGTCACATGTTGTGGAATGTTCATCAAGTAAGGTCCCGTTATCTATATTTATAAACTCATTTTCTCTCTCTTGAATTCATCAGGAAAAAAGTCACATTACAGAGAAACCACAAAGACTAACACCATCCTGAGGACTAAACTGCAGCTGCACATCTGACCGTTACAAAGCACTGACACTGGAGACTCCTTCCAGAATAGAACTGAAGAAACATTTCTACACATAAACCTTCACGATATCAACCGTGACAAACAATGAATTAATGAACAGGCGTTTGGATGAGATGTTACTATAGGAACGATTACGTTCAAATCTGCACGAGTGCACTAGTACAAACCTGTCTCACAGCCGGAACTACCGTCAGGGCCGCGGTTAAAGAAAATGAATCAACGCCTTCTGAGATTAAAGATAGATTAGAGAATTCAGCAGCGCTGCGGAGTGTAACACAATTAATGAATCCTTAAGTCAGTAAAATATCTTAAGCGATCTGTTTATTGATGAAATTTAACGGCGGAAGTAATAATTTTGGACTTTTGAGTAAACAGGTTTTCTGTTTGATTTTCAGTATAGGTGAAGAGCTAGAAATTATTCTCTGTAGTGGGCTCACATTCTCCAGATAGAAAATGTTAGATTGGAAAAATCTTATCATAATAATAATAATAATAATAATAATAATAGGGGCACACGGTCGCTTGGTGGTTAGCACTTTCGCCTCACACACAAAGAGTACAAGGTGTCGTGTCCGGGGTTCGATTCCCGACGGGACCATGTGTGTGCTGATTGGCGTGTCTAAAGTGTCCGTAGTGTATGAATGGGTGTGTGAGTGTGTATGTGATTGTGCCCTGTGATGAACTGGCACTCCGTCCAGGGTGTACCCCGCCTTGTGCCCGATGCTCCCTGGGATAGGCTTCAGGTTCCCCGTGACCCTGAAGAAGGAGTAAGCGGTAGAAGATGGATGGATGGATAATATTAATAATATTGCTCAATGGTTAAGGCTCTGGGTTACTGATCGGAAGGTCGGAGATTCACGCCCCAGAACTGCCAAGCTGCCACTGTTGGGCCCTTGAGCAAGCCCCTCTGCTCCAGAGGCACTGTATCATGGCTGACCCTGAGCTCTGACCCCAGCTTCCTAACATGCTGGGGTATGTGAAGAAAATAATTTCACTGTGCTGTAATGTATATGTGACCAATATACATTACAGCACATATACATTACAGTAACCCATCTTCATATTTTTTTTACAGATTGTTACAATTTCTGATTCTATTTTTATAATATAATGTAACATAATGCACCAAACTACATTTGATTTTACTCTTGAAACATGGCTAATGAGCAGCACAGACACGCTAACATAACCACACTTCATGCATCTTATAACAACTGAGGACCACTATTCTGTTATATTTCAGTGTCCATGGTGGGATTTATGGGCGGTGGAGGACCCAGCAGGTGTGCTGTCACAGTACAAACAATGCACTCATCCTCCTCTTTTGATGGGGTGTTTAGTTTAGCTTTTACCGGCGTAGGGATTTAGACAAAGATGAGGGTGTTAAGAATTCAGCCTATTCACATTAATCACCTCAACTTTCCCTTCCATTTCGGTCTGTGCCTTCCTTTATTTCAGGCTATGCCGAGCATGCCGGGGGCTTTGGGCCGCCTCCAAGTCAGCCGTGTCCCTCCGAGAGGATGAGAGTGAGAATGAAGCCACAAGAATGAGGCTCCTTTTAGCTGCCAGTGTGCTGGAACTGGGGAAAGTTCACTCGTTCTGCTGGTGTGTCACACCTGCGCTGGTCTGGGGAGAGGGACGGTGGGGGGGTGCGGAGTGAGCGAAAGCCGGACCAATCGGTGATGAGTGAGGAATAAGAGCACTATGATGTCACCTCTGCTGTAAAGACCCTGCTGAATGGGGCTGTTAATGGATTTGTTTGCTATATAGTAGACTCATGCATTAACACTTGCACTTACCCCCTCCACACACACTTTTTTTTGTAGCCAAATTTATGATCCTAATAGCCAAGTTCTCCAGGATGAGGTGTGAGGATTAACAGCCTCGCAGACTTTTATTACCTGTGTGGTGGTGGTAATTAGGTTAAACAGATTAGATGGGTGCTGGAAGTGTAAACGCAACGTATCTGTGCTTGGTAGATTTATAGCTGTAGGAAGCCCTCTGAGGCTCCTCTTAATGCACTCATTTGATGGTGTCACATGCTGCTTGACATGTTTGTTACTACCACTCCAGTGCTTTAATATGGGCTGCTTTGAATGTAACTAATCACAATTGGTATTAGATGGCTGGAACTGGCCCGTTCCCCTCCACCCCCATTTCCAAGCTGTAATCTGGCAGGCGAGATTGATTTATTTATGATGCGCAGGTCCCCATGGTCTTAGTGGTAATGTGTGTGATTATGCATGTTTATTTTCTGGACATTTTGCATCTTTGTGGTGTCTTTTCGAGGCAGCTGCTAACTCCACCACGTTGCTTTGATTTAATTGATCGCAAATGACAGCAATTAGGGATGCGGGGGAAAAAAAAAAAGAAAACTCTTGGATATTGAGCGAAGCATGTTAATTGTACGGGGCAGTATATGTTGCAGGTGGACTCCGGGGTGCTGCCTATAGATACGTTCGGTCATTTTCTGTAATTGCGACAGAGATGTATATGAGTGTAGTAATTAGTCGCATACTGCTTAACAAAGCCCTGGTACCTCCAAAGCCTCCTCATTCTTCTCATCCAGCTGAGCACACACATGTATCCATAGCATGTGCATGGAAATTCCAGTGTAGTTCCCAATCCAAGATCTCAACAGAGCGCTTTAGTGTGTCGTAGATTGCGTTTACCTACAATGTTTTTCCACCCTCATGAAGTTCTGAAAATCTGAGGACAGGCCTACCGACAGGACAGAGAGGCTATAACTTATTACGTGTTGATAGCCTGCGACAAATCATGGGGGACTGTGTGAAAGTGTGTGTTGTGTTTCTGTGTGTGTGTGTGTCTGTGTGTGTGTGTGTGTGTGTAAAACCCTTCACACCTCATTTAGCCCCAATGTAGCCACCTGGGTGGCGGCCCCTCAACCCAAGCAGCCACGGTACTTCCCTGCCTAGCTGACAGCGCCAAGCTCCAGTATACGGGCTCCGGCAACAGATTAATCAACACAGACCGCCTGACAAATCACCCTGCTACCAGCATTGATCAGACAGACAGACACACAGAGAGAGAGAGAGAGAAGAGACAGAGAGAGAGAGAGAGAGAGCATGTGAGCATGCTTTTCCCTGGGAGAAAAAAAAACGGTGCAGCTTGTATTACAAATATTTCCTTCTTCTTCCAGGCTTCTATCAACAGATCATAGTCTCAAATCACACATTCCCTGTTACCAAGATATGACAGACATATCACATATCTGTACATATAACCTCATGCTTCATAACGCGCAGCATTAGGGCTGAATAAGCGCAGATGAGAGAAAACAATAGTGTTGTGTCTGGCTAATCCCATGCCTCAGGTGGCTTCCTCATATCCCCTATTCAGACTGAAGCAAATCAAATTAGAGCTGAAAATGAGTGAAATCAAAGACCTTAACACAAAAACATAGGGCCGCGTTTTAAATCAGGCCCCGTGGCCATTCCTCTGCCTTTTTATTATCAGCTACAATGCAGGAAGTTCGCGGAACACATTCACGCGGCATATCCAGATTAGTATTGCTGTGACATTTGGAGGGCTCGGTACTGCCACTGTAATGCTTTCCTGAGGGGGGAACAGTACGCATACAAGAGGCTCTTGTTAATGTACTGTATGCTTGATGTGCTTTCTCAAACCACAGACAGTATAGAATGCATCTGTTTTGAGACGAACATGAAAATATGTCACTTTGCTTAGCTCACGATTCCATTTGAAGTCTGTTGGGTCAGTGATATTAGCAAAGCGGTATTTGTCTAGAATGAGAGATAGTAGTCAAAGCATGCTGGGGGGGGGTGTTGTCATACAGTATAACATAGTTTTGATCGGAATATCACAAACCACATTCTGTATTTGTTACTGTAGTGATATCAGAACTTTTTGACTTTTTTTTTCTAATACTTAATAGATTGCAAAAATGGCATCATCTTAGCAAGCGGAAATATCTTGAATATAACTATATGAATAATAATAAATATAATAAATATATATATATATATATATATATACACACACACATACACTTGTGTATATGTATGTATATATATATATATATATATATATATATATATATATATATATATATATATATATATATATATATATATATATATTTATTTATTTATTTATTTTATGTGGAAATAACTTGTATATATTCCAATATAAGTTATATACACACACACACACACACACACACACACACACACACACACACACACACACACACACACACACACATATATATATATATATATATATATATATATATATATATATATATATATATAATAAAAACAGGTAGCTGAATATAGTCCGATTTATAGCATTTCCTGTTACAGTATACTATTAAGATTACAATAAACCAAATATAAGACTATTAAACCTACTTCTAGACTTATTTTTCTAGCTTGAAATAGTCCATTTTAACATTGTACTGTATTTCTATAAAGAAGGCAAATTATCTACCAATACAATAAGAACATTTCAAGCATGCAAAAATGTCTAGAAATAAGTTGAATCATTGTATAGTTGGTTTATTGTAATCTTATAATAGGAAATACTAGATAAATGTGACATTATACACACTTTAATAGTATAAAACGTGTCAGTGGATCAGAAAAGACAGCCAATCAAATAACAATTCAGCATTCCAGGGCAGTATCAGATATTGTTACTGAATCAAATATAATCCAAAAAAAAGGAATACTCATCGATACACATGAAAATAATTCTTGACTAGTATTTAAATCCTTACAAGAGCAAATCAACAGAAGACAACGGATTAGTTGTAATTGTATAACAGCAAAATATTGTGATACAAGTGATGTCATAGCATTTGTTGTTGTTGTTTTCCAAGCAGCATAGTTACATGTATGCCTTATGTATTGTTCTTATTATCTGTTATTATTATCTGAATAATTACTCATAAGTAATATCATTAAGGAGAAAAAAACATACAGTACATACTGAACATTCCAAAATAAATAAGATATCTGAAGACAGAATTATTCGATCTATTCAGTAAAAGTGTGGATAAAGCATACAGTATGCAGGGCCATGTTTCCTAAAGGTGACTAAATAACATTACAGGTTATAGAGCAGCCACAAGTCTATGTTTGTGCTGTCAGTTCGGGATTGCGTGACAGAAAAGCCCTCTATTGATGTTGCGCTGGAAAATCCAGGAAAGCAGATGCAAGCGAGTGTTCACTTCCCATCCATTTCCCCAGCATGTGGAGCAGCTACCTGTTTAGGTATGCACACACCATCTGGCTCATTCATCAGCACTCAGTGCGAAACCTAGAGTCAACACGTCCCGGAATTTCACACAGTTTGAGGCCTTGTATCCGGTTTGGGTTGAACTATTGTTTAGACAATGGAGCTGAATGTGAGTAAGAGTACGATATAAAAGAGTCATTTTATCAGGATGTTGTTACGCCCTGAGTTGGATTGAAATGTTGGATGTCGTGTCGCATTTGAGAGTACAGTGCTGGGCATCAGATCTTTCCAGCTGAATTGCGAAAATGTATCCTGAACGAAAATTTCCAGGTATTTTGTTTGCGTTTGGAATTTTGACTACAGCCGAACGCCCCTCCAGCTTTTTCCACAAACGATTTGACACTAAGATTCGGACTCAAACGTTCTCTTGAACCAGGTCAACCGATAAACTGCGCACCTCAGATGCTGCCTCGTTACTAACCAGCTTAAACGTTAGCTTACAGCGCTAATCCTGATAACCCCCAGGTTATCAGTTCAGTCGAGAGATCGCTTAATAACGGTTAATTAATACCCAGTTGGCCGCTGATATGTACTAAATGCAATAACTTTAAATCACGTATGACTTCGGGAAGACCAAAGACCAGCCAAAGCTAAAGGGAGAAATAAAGAAAGAAGGATGAACGGTGGAGAACATCTAAGTGGTGGCCTCATTTTCTTACCAGTCCAATTAGACTGATTTGAGCCATGCCTCCTCTGTGAGGTTTTAGTAATTATGAAGCTACAGTGCTGGGATTCTGACCCCCTCAGGAATGATATTAAACCGTGGTCATATATTCACTCATTACTAGCCTCTACCCCAGGGCTTTCACACATGAGCTCAATGGCAGAGGTCAGCGATGCTTTACAGTAAGTCTTGTTAATTCAAGATCGGTTTAAATGGATGTGTTAATCTCACTTCTTTTACATAGTTATTGTAGCATGGTCCTTGTTTAAGGCTCTGGCAATTAACACTTTGGTTCATTATTATAAACCGGTCACTAGTTATATTATTAGCTGCCGTGTTTTAGACGAGAGAGTAACGTTACACTGAAAAACACAAGGTATATTCCATCACAAATGCACAGTTATGGGGTCATATGATTATGAAATGGTCAGGCATTCACCGGAAAAGAATATTAATTTACCGTTAAGCCCTTTTATAAAAAAGGCACCTCTTGCTCTTTGCGACTTAATCCATTTTAGACTGACATTTGTCTCTTAAAAAGCCCGACAATAGCAGCAAATCCTTATAAGGTGGATAGTGAGTATGAAGGTGTGCACATTTGCTCCTTATCTATTTCACGCCTCTGTTGTCTGATGTAGTCGCAGAACATTATCATTTCATTATAAGAACCAAAAAAGAAGAAGAAAAAAAAAGAAAAGTAGCACCCTCCGATAGGCATCTGTAGATTAGGGGCGAGTGTGACAGTAAATTAAGCAAAGTGTTTGAAAACACATGCAGCCGTAATTACCTGGCATTTGATATTTAATGAGGTAACAGGGTTGATTTATTATCTCCAAACTCCCCCCAAAATTTCCATTAGCATGGTGGGAAATGCTCTATTTGAAACGCTCTCTATTGGCCAGCCTGCCGACTATTAAACCACTGCAGATGATCCAAAACACGGTGGCACATGTGGACATCAATCAACCAAAATGCTTATCCTTCCCAGATGTCCTGGAGTTGCTTGTATCGAATTCAGGTTCTTGGGAGTAGAGTATAGAATGTACCTACCAAAGATCAACCTCTTTATGCTTGTGGTCAGGAGATGGTGGAACCACCCAGCCAGCTTGTGCAGTGGGTAGCGTTGCTGCCTCACAGCTCCAGGGTCACCACTTCACGAGCCGGAGCTCGGGTTACTGTCGGTGTCGAGTTTACCCTGGGTTCTCTGGTTTCCTCCCACCTTCCAAAAATATGCAAGGAGGTGGACTGGTGACTCTAAATTGCACCTATTTGTTGAATGCGTGCGTGTATAGTGGAATCCCGTCCAAGGTGTATTCCCGCCTCATACCCATTGTTCCCAGGATACACTCTGGATCTACCACGAACTTGACCAGGACACAGTGGTTACCAAAAATGAACGAACCAAAGACTTTAGACATAAGTTGAGTCTGGGCATCCATATGTGCACTACTACCTGTATATCAGATGGCCTCTGCAGATTATACCCTACTACTGGCTAGCCCATAGCTAACTCTGGTACTCTGAAGGTATACAGGACACAAAGGTATAATAATAGTAAGGAAAATAATGACAAGTTGTGGGCGGCACGGTGGTCTAGTGGTTGGCATGTTTGCCTCACACCTCTGGCGTTGGGGGTTCGAATCCCGCCAGAGTTTGCACATTCTTCCTGTGCTTTGGGGGGTTTCTGCCGGATACCCTGGTTTCCTCCACCATTCCAAAGACATGCACTGTAGGTGGATTTTTGACATTTAATTCCAAATTGTCCGTTGTATGTGAATGTGTCGATTGTGCCCTGGCGATGGGTGGCCCGAGTTCCCTGGGATAGGCTCCAGGCTCTCCACGACCCTGTGTAGGATAAACAGTATGGAAAATGGATGGATGGATAACAGATTGTATAAATGACCATAGTCAGTTATAGTAATGTCGTTCTTGAAGAGAGTGGACAGGATGCTTTGATTATTAATAACCCTCTCCGTGAAACACTGGACGTGCCACAGCAACGAGCTCGATCCTAATTAAAATGTTTATCAGGAAATCGGTCTGGAAGTTTCATTTACACCTGCTCTCTGCTTGCCATACAGTAAATTGTACACCCAGTCATGACCATTTGGTGCAGTGGTCTTAAATATACACCCAGGAAGTTACGAACAAGTGTGAGCCTTGACGATACAACTGACTTACTGTAAAAACCTCTTCAACTCTTTCCTGTCTGTATGGATATATGCATATGCTTATCCAAGTGTGTAATCGCAGTCTGGATTCACCATGACCCCGCAGGATAAAGTGCTCAATCATGTCTATTCTATGTCATTTGTAGTTGGACCTATAATGTAGGCATTATACCTAGTCCTTTCTTCTTTCTTGCACTTGTGTCTGGTCAGTTGATGGACACTTTAGCTCACTGTCAGCGCCTCAAACTGCTAGAAGCTTGAACTGGCTTCTGAATTCACTATGGATAAAAGCTTGTGCCAAATGAATAGAATGTAAATGTGAGTGTTAAGAGCGCTAAGGGGCGTAATTTGCTTGGCCTCTCACTTTTGCCGAGAGCGTGGAAGTGGATGGAAAGATCGATACTCTGGTAATCAGGTCACGCTAGCTATCACATTCAAACACTGGGACGATTGAGTAATCACGTCATTGCTGTTCCCGTGCTGGTTAAATGACAAGATCAAGAGGCGTTTCGACACTGTTCAGATGAAGCCCAAAGTATTTGGTGCCGTATGGCCGTGAAAGCAAATGACTTGACGTTAACAAAAGGAAATGCCATCGTTCCAACATGTTCCGTTTGAGAATAGCCGTCTTTCTATCTACGTAGTCGGTGTTTCTTTTCAAATATGTATCATTTATGAAGGAAGGCGGTGAATAAATGATGGCTCACACCGTAGACACACGTCTAGGCGAAATCAGACCGAATCACTTTAAGTTGCTATAGACGCTCAGTCGGGAGCAGCGAGAAACAGCTTGTTGTGCGCGTACGGATATACGTATATGTATGCACAGATGTGTGCGTGTTTATAAGTGCAATGCTTTGTTTATTCATTTATAAGGCTGTGGCTCGTGGAGACTGTGTGCTGTACGGGCTGTTGTACGCTGTTGCATGGGTGCATTGTGAGAAGGCAGTGTGTGTCGGCACGGCGTCTTTGTGGTAAAATAAGGGCTGTCATAGTGTTCTCGGGGTGCAGCCGAGCCCTGTCAGGGAAGACGGATTGCCTCTGTGGAGCTGCTTGATCCCGGGGACCTGGAGCTCGCTGGAGCCATCAGCAGGTGTCTGCCACCGCTGCTTGTTATGGCACGTACATGTGTGTGCGTATGTGTGTGTGTCTGAGAGAGAAATATGGTGGGAGGGGTTTTAAGAAAGATGGGCTCGCGGGACTAACGTAAAGTTTTGTTAGTCTGTTAATCCTTTGTAAACAATTTTGCTAACTAGTCCGTGCCCGTATCACTGCTCAGACGTTATCCGGATGATAATACAGTACGTTGGGTTTGAGAGATTTTGCTACAGGCTTGTCAGGCTGCTCAGTGGCTAAGAGGGCTAATGATTTAGCTGAAGTGATAGGGTCCTGGTAGCGGCGCAGGAGCTGCTATTTCTGTGAGAGGTGTCATCCACACGAGGAGAGTGCACTCTTGATACGAGACAGAGCCAAGGGCAAACAGAGCGCTGGTCCTGGTTTATTTGACAAACTCCAGTAGAGGTTAAGAACCGGGTGTGTTTAAATGAGAGCACCAGTCGCGGGGTGAGCGCTGCGTGAGCAGAGTCACTTGGAGTCTTCAAAAGACGAAACAGAGTTTCACCTGACTATTTTTGAACCTGCTCTCATTTATTTCATATCACAAGGCGGTACTAGATTATAACGAGGACGTTCGTTTATTATTATTATTATTATTATTATTATTATTATTACTGTAGAAATTAATACTCTTAGACAAAATAGTAAAATTGTCCCTCATTTTTTAAGTTTATTGAATCCAAGATAATGTTTCCTTAATAGAAGGAGTCCTATACACCCCCCCACCACCACCACCACCACCACCAAGAAACCATTTTTCTGTGTTTTTTTAAAATTATTATTTAAATGTAATTTAAAGCCCTACATATCTAAATAATTTAGTTTGACTTTAGCTTTAGTTTTTTATTTTTATTTTTTGTGTTTTTGGTTTCTCCTTGGGTTTTAATTTCTTTGTATTTATTCCTCTCTCTCTCTCTCTCTCTCTCTCTCATGTATATATAATTCAGTTGAATGTAAGACGACATGCAAATGCATTAATATTTAATTATTTAACCTCCTGTCACATGTCGTATTATTTTAAAAAGGAGTGTAAAAAGATGTACTGGACCTTATCCTGAAAACGGTTATTTAGTTATTTAGTAATTTACCTACTAACCAGCTCATACTGTAGGCTCCGTTCATTTTCTGTCAGAACATTTACCTTCTTCACCATTGTTCCTTCCGTCTGGAACACTAATCAGCCAGGAAAGTCCTCTAACTTCTCAGACGCTCTTAGCACCCTCCTCAACCCCACTCTGTCATTTTTCTATTTTCCCACCACACCATTAGCGCAGGCCTCAAAGACGCTCAGGCCAGTAGCGTTGTGTGTGAAACTGAGCTCTTTGGTGCAGAGCGCTCTCTGATGTGCAGGAGCTCATCAGTGGTGGAAGGGATTGGGCACGTAAAGCCTTGGTGCAAATTTGAGATTCTCGGTTCAGTCGTTCAAAGGTGGTGCTGGAAGGGCTGTCTGGAGGTTCTTTGATCAGCCGCTTGACTCCTGTCTTGCGGTGGCCGGAGGAGGCGCTGCGGAGGGGTTTGTGCTGGCAGAGATCAGAGAGGAAGGAGAGGGAAGAGGCTGATGGGGAGATGATGGATGGAGTGAGACGAAGGAGAACGGCAGGAGACGAGGGCCAGTCGCTGATGTAGGATGCTAGCTCACTGTGGGTGATCTGTTTTTTTATGCTTCAGCTAATGTACAGACGTCGGTGTCGTTCGTACTTCGCTGCTTTGTTTTCTCATGGAAAAAGTGAAAGAGGAAAGTTTCATTTGGACATAAAAGAACACTACAACCGCATTGCATCAGTATGTATTACAGGATATAGAATAGCATTGGCTAGAGTTTAAGCCAGTGGCTTATTCTTGACCTATTCTTGGCTTGGCTATATACTGCCATTCCAAAGGGCAAAACCTAGGAGCATGAAATGAACCAGTGTCCTCTCATCCCAGGGCAAAAGGCAGAACTTCCAGAACCCCAGACTGATCCTTCTCCCAGTAGACAAATCTGTCCTGCCTGTGGCACGCATGGAAAGCCCTGACCTTTTCACAAAGTTTAGCACTTTAAATATTTAGCTTTGCGTTATGATGAATCCTTGAAGTGCTAAGCATGTGTGAAGTCTCTGATTAGCGGGACTTGTCAGGCTCCCTTTTTTGTGGCCCGGCACTGAGAGCAGCATCGCTCTTTGTTTGACAGGCACACATTTAAACAAACACGGGTACCTGACGGCGACTGGGTGCTGGCACGGGCTCGCTGGGAAACACCGAGCGCTGAAGAAAACCACTCGGCCGGGCTGACAGTTACTCCAACGGCCTCGCTGCTTTCCCTCTCGGCCCTTATTGGGGGCTTAGCCTCGGCGTCGCGCTGGAGCGAGGTTTAACATGGTGGGAACACGGTGTAGGTCCGCTGGGTGCGATCTTCAAGCTCGACCTCAGATCCTACCGGGAAGATAGATGGCTTCGAGCCATCTCGGCTGACTTTCAGGGTGCACTGGCCGGCTTTCAAACCGAACCGTTCATTGTGGAATGCGGCAGGACATCTGTGTTGATAATACACGTGTTGATATTACATGTAGGCCTGGCTGTGCCTGTTTGACTCTTCTGCTATGCGCTGTATACATTCTGCTTAGCGAAAGCGCACGGCGCATGCAAACATCGGTCAGCCGGTGACGTCCGCGCTCTGGACGGTGTCATGTGTGCACATTTCTGGCGGACGGCGTAAATTCAGTAAATGTATGAGTCCTAATGCATGTAGCCTGCTCTGTATGCAGAGAAAGAGCAGAGTCAGCAAGAACGGTATTAATGCATGACAAATGAGCATGGCGATAAGAATGAAAGGCCACATCAGAGCTGCCTTATTAAGACAGAAAAGCTGATGGGATTGCCGTGTGTTCCTCGACGGCCCAAAATTCATCTCGTTCTCCCGAACGAAGCCACGGCACCCGGTGACATCTTACCACAATACAGAGTGGAAGATTTATTCATTTTTTTTTTGTTCCGTTATTACTATTGTTGTTACGGTACGTTTTGATCTCTCGTGTATGAACCGGGTGCACACGGATAAAACAAATGAGCCGTTTGAAAGTGAACACACCTCGTATTATATCGACAGACACGGTTCTTAGTAAAGTGTTTACTGCTGGTGTCATGTTGGAAGCGTCTCTTCCCTCGATTTCAAATTTGCACTTAACACCTTCCTGTTGCTGGCCTTCTCATTTATCAAATGCGTTTGTCCCAGTGACAAGCTTCACACTGCCGGCGGAATATCAATATCAAGACGGCGCGGCGCGAGCGGCCCGGGTAACCTTCAGCTAAATGTCATTCTGCTTAATCCTATTTGAAAATTAAACATTGGAAAGAAAAGAAAAAAAGAAAAGAAAAGCTTCAGCGTTTCTTCTTCCTCCATCCACGCAGTCACCGGGTCGGTCTCGGTGCGTCGCTGACATTTGTCAATATTGTGTTCTGCTCGTGTTCTCCGTTATTTGTTTCTTGCTCGCAGGTAATGACTGACCGGAAATGAGTGACTGAAGCTATGTAGCTCATTGTGTGTGTGTGTGTGTGTGTGTGTGTGTGTGTGAGTTTTTGTGTGAGTGAGGAATGGGAAGTGTGTACTCTGCATGTGTGTCTGCATGTTTGTGAGCCACTGAGGCAACACTCCGATGCATCGCTATAGGAAACGGAGTGTGTGAGAGAGAAACACACACACACACACACACACACACACACACACACACACATGCACACACACACATGCACACCGTGGAGAGCTGTTGCTGTCAGGTTCAGGCCCAGTGGCTCTGCTAAGGGGCCTGTGACAGGGAGAAAGAGACACAGCTTCGAGAGCAGACAGGCGAGAGAGGCCCCCATGCATCAAACACACATATTTACATAAACAAATCCTCCCCATATAGCCTGTAATTACCGCACTGACAGCGCCGGCCACGCAAGAAAAAAAAAAAAGAGCTTGTCTGATCGAGACAGATACACAATGACCGAGGCAGAAGCTCCATCAGAGCGCACCTACACTGGGGGCTTCTTTGTATGCATGAACTGCATCCGATGATAGGCCACATCGTCTTCTTCAATATATGGAGTCCATACATCGTCCTCTGAAGGAATTCCTCCCTGCTGGATAGGGACACATAAAAAGACACACACAGAGGTCTGGAAATGCAATTGTTCTGCCATAAAGTAGACTTGTTTATAGTGGAAATGACAACACAGTTAATACATACAGTTTCTGTGCTTTGGAAGCACACTGCGGTGTCCTTATCAGACTTGTGCAATAAAAAGGGCCTGTATTATAATCAGGTCTTGTCCCCATGCTTTTACGTTCTGTTCAAGCTTGTACAAGAATATGTCCAACCATCGAACACCGCAGAAATAAATACGTATTCGATGCCTTTCTCTTGAGGTTATAACGTTTCATACCTCCAGAGAAATGATTCTTAAATGAAAATAAGGATATTGTTTCAGTGTGTTATTCAGTTAAATATGTATATACATCCATCCATCCATCCATCTTCAACCGCTTATTCCTTCTTCAGGGTCACGGGGAACCTGGAGCCTATCCCAGGAAGCATCGGGCACAAGGCGGGGTACACCCTGGACAAGGTGCCAGTCCATCGCAGGGCTATGTATATATGGATATCTGTTTTTGTGTATATCTCGTACTAAACAATTTTTAGATCTTAAAAATGAAATACAACGTAAAACCGGCAAGTTGAGTAAACACACATTACAGTTATTTATTTATTTATTTAAAACAGTTATCCAACATCTATCACCCGTGTGAAAAACTAATTGCCACCTTAAACTTAAAATCTGTTTCTGCGAACTTTTGCAGCAATAACTGCAACCAAACGTGTGCGAAAGGAGATCAGTCTTTCACTTACTTCTAGAACTAAGATTTACTCCTATGCTTTGGATCATTGTCATGCTGCATTATCCAGCTTGGGGTTCAATTTACAGACTGAAGACCGAACATTCTCTTTTAGGATTATCTGGTAGAGAGCAGAATTCATGTTTACCTTATTTACTGCTAGTTGCCCAGGCCCTGAAGCAGCAAAGCATCCCCACTCCATCACACTCCGACCACCATGCTTGACCGTAGGTATGCTGTTTCTTTTGTGGAATTCTGTGTTTGGTTTACGTCAGATGTAACGGGACCCATGTCTTCCAAACAGATCCACTTTTGACTCATAAGTCCACAGAACATTCTCCCAAAGGGTTTGAGGATCATCAAGGAGTGTTTTGGCAAAATTCGAACGAGCCTTAATGTTCTTCTGTGTTAGCAGTGGTTTTCACCTCACCACTCTTCCATGGATGTCATTTTTGCCCAGTGTCTTTCTGATAGTGGAGTCATGAACAGTGACCTTTATTGATGCAAGAGAGGCCTTTAGGTCCTTTGATGTGGTCCTTGGGTCTTTTGTAACTTCCTGGATGAGGAATTTTGGAAGGTCGGCCACTTCGGTTAAGGTTCACTACTGTGCCGAGTTTTTCCATGTGGAGATTATGGTTCTCACTGTGGTTCTTTGGAGTCTCAGAGCATTTGAAATAGCTTTGTAACCCTTCCCAGACTGATCTGTTTCAATCACCTTCTTCCTCATCATTTCTGGAATTTCTTTCAACTTTGGCAGAGTGTGTTACTGAGTAAGACCTTTTAACCAACTTCATGCTGGTGAAAAATTTCTATTTAAGTGTTGATGTGATTGAACAGGGTTTGCAGTAATCAGGCCTGGTTGTGTCTAATCCAGCTGAATTTTCACACCGGATCGGTTGCTATTGGATAACCTTTTTTGCTTCAATAAATAACATTATCATTTAAAAACTGCATTTTGTGTTTGCTCAGGCTGCCTTTGTTTTTATCTTAGATTTTCATTTTCATTTCTGAAACTATTTAGTACGAGATATATACACAAAAACCAGAAGACATCAGGATCGGAGTAAAATACTGTTTCACAGCACTGTATATATATTGGTATAGCCAATCGAATCTATACTTGAATGAATGGTCAGAGCTGTCTACACTTAAATGTACTCAGTGGTGAAAAGTCAACAATTCTAAGAGAACATTTTTACAAGTCCTTGCACTTTAAAACTGTATGAAACGTTATACAGGGTTGAAAGGTTCAGAGTTGAAAGACAGTTTAATGTTTATAAAGTTTCTTACAGCTGCATTTGTATGAAATGAAATGCAGTTCAACTACAACACACTCTTTTTTTTTCTTTTTAATTTTAATAGATATTTTAATGACCAAGCGAGACTAATCGGTAATACAAACCAGTATAATTTAAAGGAATAAATGAAGTAAGAATCCATAGAAATATTGACTTATGCGCTTTAAGATTTATAACGAGTACTTGGATGGACTAGATAAGAATGTAAGGTGTTATATTTATTTATTTATTCATTCATTCATTCGTTTAATGGAACCGTAATTGAGTAAAAGTACTAGAATGAATTTTTCATTACACACAGGTAAAGTGATACTTAAGTGTAGTAATGAAGCAGAGCTACTTTCCACCTCTGCATACTACTGAGGTATCTTAATAGATTGTTTCACATGTCTTTGGCTTTTAAAACGGATTAACACCTCAAGAAACTTGATATCAAGGTGCCCTACTATCTAACATGATATTTATGTACCTTCTGCGTTAGCTTACACGATTCACCGTAGCACCCCATCTTTTATTTCCTCCATGAGAAATAGAGTTGGATTACATAATGGTTTCATTATATTATCATAGAATAAGATTTCAAGCCACAAATTCACATCATGTATGCGGATATCACTAAATATCGCTGCCTATTAGAGTGAACCGATCTGATATGTGTTTGTGTGTGTTGCAGGTGGGAGATGCAGGACGGGGCTCAACTTGAAGATGAAGAGAAGATTTTAGCGGATCGCTTAAAGAAAACATTTTTAAAACGAGCGCCGGAAACTTGTTCAGAAGTCTCCGAATGACCCGAATTAAGGCGCTATATTTCACTTTGCATGTTAAAACTATTGTATTATCTCACTTTACGGTGAGATCTGTTTGGTTATAGTTTTAGTTGTTTAGTATGGTTTCCTGTTTTAGGATCGAGATGAATCAGGCATCACTGTAAATAAAAGAAGTGGTTTAAGGAGCTGCTGTTGAACTGAATCGCATGTTCTGACCACATACACTAAAGTGTCAATAAGCTGGTTATATTCTTAGGTCTATCATTTCCTCTTGTTAGTAAGCGTATGTGCATTTATAATAATAAAATTTACATCAAATATTGTGATGCCTTCGTGATTTATTCATTCATTAAAAATGTGTTAATGTACATATGTATAAATACTTTCGGTTATTAGGCAAGGCATGGCATGGTGGTCCCTAGTTCGATCCTGAGCTCGGGTTACTCCCTGTATGCCGTTCTCACCGCGTTTGTGTGGATTTCCTCCAGGTTCTCTGGTTTCTTCTCGCCTCCCAAAAATTTGCAGTTGGTGGACTGGTTATGAATGACCGTGTGAATGTCTGTGCATGGACGACATGTTTTTCCCCCACATCAGATTCAAAACGTTGATTGCTGCCTACAAAGCCAAAAAGGAACAGCAGTCACCTACAGTGGTGTGAAAAAGTGTTTGCCCCCTTCCTCATTTCCTGTTCCTTTGCATGTTTGTCACACTTAAGTGTTTCGGAACATCAAACCAATTTAAACAATAGTCAAGGACAACACAAGTAAACACAAAATGCAATTTGTAAATGAAGGTGTTTATTATTAAAGGTGAAAAAAAATCCAAACCATCATGGCCCTGTGTGAAAAAGTGATTGCCCCCTAAACCTAATAACTGGTTGGGCCACCCTTAGCAGCAACAACTGCAACCAAGCATTTGCGATAACGTGCAATGAGGCTTTTACAGCGTCCTGGAGGAATTTTGGCCCACTCATCTTTGCAGAATTGTCCTAATTCAGTTACATTAGAGGGTTTTCGAGCATGAACGGCCTTTTTAAGGGTCATACCACAACATCTCAATAGGATTCAGGTCAGGATTTTGGCTAGGCCACTCCAAAGTCTTCATTTTGTTTTTCTTCAGCCATTCGGTGGTGGACTTGCTGGTGTGTTTAGGATCATTGTCCTGCTGCAGAACCCAAGTTCGTTTCAGCTTGAGTACACGAACAGATGGTCGGACATTCTCCTTCAGGATCTCTTGGTAGCAGACAGCAGAAATTCATAGTTCCTTTTATCACGGCAAGTCTTCCAGGTCCTGAAGCAGCAAAACAGCCCCAGACCATCACACTACCACCACCATATTTTACTGTTGGTATAATGTACTTTTTATGAAATGCAGTGTTCCTTCTACGCCAGA
>CM022773.1:13766971-13911971 GCA_012411365.1 Ameiurus melas | reverse complement strand
TTTCTATGGGTTTCAGGTCAGGGGACTGGGATGGACATGGCAGGACCTTGATTTTGTTGTCAGTAAACCATTTTTGTGTTGATTTTAATGTATATTTTGGATCATTGTCCTGCTGAAAGATCCAACCATGGTCCATTTGAAGCTTTCTGGCAGAGGCAGTCAGGTTTCTTTTAATATCTGTTGATATTTGATAGTCCATGATGCCATGGATCCTAACAAAATGTCCAGGTCCTCTGGCAGAAAAACAGCCCCAAAACATTAGAGCCACCACCATATTTCACCGTGGGCATGAGGTACTTTTCCATATGGCTACCTCTCTGTGTGCACCAAAACCACCTCTGGTGTTTATAGAAAAAAAGCTCTATTTTGATTTCACCTGACCATAGAACCCGATCCCATTTGAAGTTCCAGTAGTGTCTGGCAAAGTGAAGACACTTGAATTTGTTTTTGTATGAGAGTAGAGGCTTTTTTTCTTGAAACCCTTCCAAACAACTTGTGGTGATGTCGGTGACTTCGGATTGTTGTTTTGGAGATTTTCTGAACCCAAGACGAGACTAACGTCTGCAATTCTCCAGCTGCGATCATTGGAGATTTTTTTGGCCACTCCAACCATCCTCTTCACAGTGCATTGAGACGATATAGACACTCGTCCAATTCCAGGTTGATTCATAACATTTCCAGTTGACTGGAACTTCTTAATTATTGCATTAATGGAGGAAATGTGCATTTTCAATACTTGTGCTATTTTCTTATAGCTACTTCCCATTTTATGAAGCTCAACAACTTTTTGTCACACATCACAGCTATATTCCTTGTTCTTACCCATTGTTGTGGATGACTAAGGGAATTTGACCTATGTGTTACCTCTTATTTATACCCCTGTGAAACAGGATGTCATGGTTGAACAATTTCCTGTTCCTAGTCACCCAGGTGTACTAAAAAAGGTAAAATATCAATGGGAATATACTTAAAATATATTTTTCCTCATATGGATTCATAGGGGTGCCAATAATTGTTGCACTTATATACTTAACAAAGTTATGTGTATGTATATATGTATCTGTGTGTGTATAGATCATCTCCATGAGAGCAGAGTATTTTTGTTAATTTTATCATAACAAAATATCAAAGGTTTAAACAATAAAGACAATTTTTCACAGCCTTCTTTGCTCATCTTTTCCAAGGGTGCCAATATTAGAGGAGGTCACTGTATAAGCTAAATATGGACACTATGTATTTGCTTCTATTTTCATGATTTTAGAGTACATTTCACTCGTTACTGTGTAAAGTTTTTGCTATGATTTTGTCCTTTACTGTGTTGCTGGTGCAGACATGGTGCGCTTTCAATGTTGCTCTTCTGCTCAGATTTGTTATCCAGGATTGACTTGGATGAGCTGATGAAGAAAGACGAACCTCCGCTCATCTTCCCCAAGACTTTGGAGGAGTTTGAATATGCCTTTAATGAGCGTAAGTGTTTTTTATTTACACCGCACTGTTTTAAACGGGGTGTTGGAGCAGAGACAAGGGAGACGTCGTGTAAAACCCGAGGACTACGATGATTTATCCATAGCAAACGAGCACTGCTCTGACCTTGCCAAAACGCAGCAAGATAGGGGCACACTTGTAAAAAATAACCACTAGAGTTTAGTTAATCCAAATTAAACACCATTATTAAATACCTTCTTAAACCCCTAGGACGTAAAGTATTACTACTGCTCAAGATATTCTGAAAAACATGCTGTATATAATAAAGAAATAATGGTGGCTATGGTGGTAATTCTGCTGAATCATGCATGTAATTTCCTGACATCGTGGTGGTAATATTAGAAAAGGGCAGAACTATAGTAATAGGAGAAAAGTTCGAGACTGCATCTGGATCTAAAATGGCATAGTTGGCGTGGGAAACTCATAGGATCATGGGATCTACACACTTAATATATTCATAAATAAAGAGTTTTATTCATCTCGGGTGAACACGTTTCAGGATCATGGCAAAATCCTCAAACAGATGAGCTTTAGGCTCGTCAATACAGCTGTACAAAAACACATTTGATAGTGAAGGACTCCCACTGCTTGGTGTGGGTTTGATGAAGTTAACTTCGGGTCCTGCGTAGGACGTTTATCTAAAGTGAGTCTCAGAATATTTGAATACATTTTATACCACATTTTATACCACTGAAGTCTTGATTCTGGTTGGTCGGAAGGTCTTGGTTAACTGTCTATCCAGAAGCTCTGACACTAATGCCAGCTCTAGAGGTTTATATTAATGTGCTGGGTGTCGTTGTTGTTTCTATAGTAACAACTTAGACATGTACTTGGTGGTGGATGGTCTATCTCGTCAGCTCCCTTGAAGAAGCCTTTATTTGTGACGTGTACATTAGCAGTACGTCGGCCATTTTAAGGGCTGTCTCAAGCACAAAATCCTTCCAGTGCACTGAAACGTTCGCTCCCTAAAACTCCCACGATGCACCGCAAACACTTGGCAGCATCGATGCTCACCATGTTCCCATAATGCAAATGACATCATGTTTTCAGAAGCCTCTGAGCTACGAATGTAAGTAGCTTGTTGTTGTCGTCATTGTGGCTCTCAAATGATGACTTCTGTCTGCGGTTTTTCACTTGAGTTGGCGTTCTGTACACGGTTTGTTGATGCCAGTGGTGACGTTTTACAGCGCGAGTACGTGGTCATGTCATCGGAAATTGAGTCTTCAGTGTACCAATGAGCCAGGGGCTGCACCCGAAAACTTAGGCAGCTGACTTTTTGTATCGCTGCCCTATCAGGCAATGACTATCGAGGCAGCGTAATGTTGTTGCTAGGTTACCAGCTGCTCATTACCGCCACCCGGTGTATTCAGTGTAGGATTTCGGTGTATGATTTCGCCAGAATCGACTAAAGCCACTCCCCTTTGGACGAACACGCACAGTGTTGTGGGATATCAGTGAAGGCTGCATCTAGACTGCCTTCAAAAATCGATCAGATGAAGGTATTTGGACGTGCCTTGATGCCTTCCTACCTTGGAATGCGTCCTCCGAAGGCAACATTTTTCAGTTTTGGGATACAGCCAGGGTTTTGACCAGTGCCCAGTATACTGATTCACCAGCTAGGGAGCTGATTGAGACGCACCCCAAGAAAAATCATATTAATAAACAAGTCAAGAAAGCATAAATGGTAAATGGCGCACTTTAGTGGACAACCCGCTCCACCACCTGAGCCACAGCCAAAGCATATTGTTTAATACTGAAAAACTGTATAAGTTTTGTATGCTGAGGGAAGGACTGTTGTTTATAGCTGTTATATCATAGGCGATAACAGGAACTAACCTGTCTCGCAGACATCCTTATGATCTTAGTAATACGTTAAAAAGTGCTGTGGTATTATTGGAGATATCAAACACGCTGTTATAGGAATACAATCCAAGTCGGAGTGCTTTGCGTCAGGCCGCATCACACCCCCTTGTCATTGATTATTTTCCTACAGCAGAAGCCCTGTGTCATGATTCGTTCCGTACTCCTGAGCAGATAAGTTTGTTTGCACCACTAAGCAAACATTGTGCACGCATGCCTGGCAGTGTACACACAACAATGTTACCGAGAATTTATCTCCGTCAGTCGGGTCTTGAGGCAAGTGGAGCATACAGCGCATCGAATGCGATCCATCCTGGCTCAGGAACATGTACAAGTTCCCACAGACAAAAATGAGCCACATCCACCAATACAGTAGCAGCGCCTTGTTTTATAATGTCTGTAGGTTACATAGTGTAGATCAGGGGTGTCCCATCTTCCAACCAAGCAGGAGCCACACTCGAGTCTATTGAAAGCCAATATCAACTGATTAAACAGGTGGACTCAGGTGTGGCTCCTGCTCGGTTGGAAAGAAAACCTGCACCCACACCGGCACTTTGCAGATAAGATTGGACACCCCTGGTGTACATGATCATCGACACTCCTACGTTCCAGGTTGACATCCATAGAGCTCACGCGCCAAATCTGTGTGCGATGGGAAAACTGGGACACTTTGACGTGACTAGAAAACTTGTGGGAACAGCAGGTGAAACACTGAAGTAAGCCCCATGAAGTGTAGCTAAATTACACACCCAGTCAGCATAAGAGTAGGATACAACTGACAGGAACTATCTCAAGACAGTGCTGGCATCCTTTCCTGACAGGATTGGCGCTGGTATTAAGTCGAAGGGAGGTGGAACTAAGTCAAAACGACGCATTTTTATTTTTTTTCCTGTCTGGGGAGGTTATTAGTTCTCACAGATGGTAACTTTTACCGTGCGATTATGCTTGTTTTTATTGCATACCAACTTGAATGGAAGACAACTGGGAGAAACGCTGTATTTAAAAGAAGCAGCGAAAGTTTCTAGTTGACTCCAGTCCTGAGAGATAAGAGGGAGTAACCGTCCTCATTGGCCATTGACGGCGGCGCCTTGGCTCTGATAGCGCTGTCTGTTTGAGAGTCTCCTGAGTCACTGGCAGCTGAATGGACAAGTTGTGCATGCCATGGGCTGTCAGTGGCTTACTCAGCCTTGCACTCAACTTGACGGCCACATTTGCATAACCTTGCTGCTCGCTCTAAAAAGCCTCCTGTCGCTGCCTTGAATACTTCATTTCAGTCACTGAAAATCTACCACTGCTATTTATTTATTTCTTTACATATTTGCGTATTAAGAAGCTGTTTTAAACCTCGCGTCGCCGCTCTTTTTCCAGATCAAATGAAGGCGTCGCTGCCAAGGCCTCTAGCCCTGAGTGTTAATTTGAATCGTGCTCGAGCGAAGCAGCCTATAAAATACGTATGTATTTGCAAGAGAGATGTTTTTTCTTCCCCGAATCCTGCTGCATGATGGCTTCATCACAGTTAGCCTTCAGCTCATTCATTACTGGAAATCCAAGGTTATGTACACCTAATTAAGCCAAAAAAATTGAGAACAGCATGCTAATTACGCAAGAAAGAAGAAAAAGTTGAGGAGGCATATTCCTCAGAGAGTCGTTGATGCGAGGGCGATGGAGCTGAACCTCCGCCACACTCGAGCTTTCATTAGATCCCTCTCTTCCTTCTGTTAGACACCGGCCTTCCTAGCATTGTGCTTCTCTCCTCTGCAAATGCATAATCAATTCCTGCAAGATCCCTTTCCCTGCGTGTGCCCCAGCTTTTCTTTCTTTTTGCACCGAAAAAAAAGCAAAAAAAAAAAAAAACCTCTATTAGGAGTGGACGCAGTTTTAGTGGCGCATGCTGATGAATGGCCTTTTAGCGCTACATGATGTTGAACAGCTAACAGCGAGGGCAAATACAGTAATACTCATTGAGTTAGCAGTGCTGGATTTATCGCCTGCTAACTGCGCAGAAGGGCCGGGGTTTGAAAACGAGCCGAATAAAAAAATGCTTATGCAAACGTTTCTCTTTAGAAAAAAAAAAAAACTTGCTGTGCAGGGGTAATTGAGAAAGTATGAGGCCCTTGGGCTGTTTGGGTTAAATGTGCATGCTTTGAGTCTTTTAGCTTTGTGCTTTTGCAATCAGAGAGGTCACAATTAGATTTAACACTGTATTGGGCTTCATTTCATTATCCAGTCGTGTCATCATAAGGATAGATGGGACTATATCTCAAGAGCAGAGTTTTCAGAAGTATTACACACCGCTCGCTCGGCTGGTGGAGTTCTCTCATGAGCGAAATATAATACTTTTGTAGGAGTTTAAAAAGTAGTTTGCACTTGTAATGGTTTTATTCAAAAAATATTGTTCCGCAGAAAGTCCTCCTTTTGTAGCAACGTGGCAGTTTGAGCCCTTAATGGAAAATTTGGCCTTTTGTATATAAAGGACTGACTTGTAAATTTAGTATATAAATAGTTTGTCATCGTTTTGAAATCGTTGGTGATTTAAAGATTTAAACTGATCAGCCACAACGTTAAAACCTCTGACAGGTGACGTGAATAACGTTGATGATCTCGTTACAGTGGCACCTGTCAAAGTGTGAGCGATATTAGGTAGCAAGTGAACAGTCAGTTCTCAAAGTCCTCCACCGAAAGCATCTACAGTGGGAGCTGGACCATGGGGCGGTGGTAGAAGGTGGCCTGGTTTGATGAATCCAGTTTTCTTTTACATCATGTGGACGGCTGGATGCGCGTGCTTCGCTGAATTGAGGAAGAGATGGCGCCAGGATGCACTATGGGAAGAAGGCAAGCTGGCGGAGGAAGTATGATGCTCTGGGTAATGTTCTGCTGGTAGATCTTGAGTCCTGGCATTCATGTGGATGTTACTTTTCACATGTACCACCTACCTAAACATTGTTGCAGACCAAGTACGCTCCTTCCTGGTAACGGTATTCCATAATTTCACTGGCCGCTTTCAGCAGGATAATGCGTCCTGCCACACTGCAAAACTGTTCAGGAACGGTTTGAGGAACATGACAGAGCTCAGGTGTTGACTCGGCCTTCAAGTTCCCCTGTGGGATGTGCTGGACAAACAAATCTGATCCATGGAAGCCTCACATCACAACAAACAGCACTTGCATGAAGTGCCGCTAACATCTTGGTGCAAGACGCACAACACACCTTCAGAGGTCTTGTGGAGTCCATACCTCGACGGGTCCGAGCTGTTTTAGTGGCACAAGGGAGACCTACACAATATTAGGCAGGTGATTTTAATGTTATGGTTGATTGGTGTATTATTATTATTTATTTATTTTTACCGTAAACATCTTTTCCATCATGATGTCCAACGTGGTTAACTGTTTCCGACATTCTACCTTTGACTGCCTGCTGATGGTGGAACCAGTGGTGCTTCATTTCTACCTAAAGAAAGTGACGCTTTACTCATTTAGTCTGTCTGAGGTCAGCTTCTCTGACCTCCTCATCTGTACGCTCTGTTCAAACAGATCAGCTTCCAGCGCTTCAGATTTCACACCACCGTCAACACCATCGTGATCATCATCGAACTAGCATGAGCCAAGCAGCAATGTCCTATAACTGCGTTGCATTCTGGTACTTCTGTGCTGGATTTCTTATTAATAACATTGGATGTTTCTGGAAAATGGCGATTGGGGAGAGAAGTGACCTCAGAGTGGCAGACATCCGCTAACGTCATACAGGAGTGATGAAAATAAAGCACCAACCAACGCATCAGGACCAGAATCACTAAACTCATCAAGAAAAAGCATGCTGTTGTTTAATGTGTTGGATTGAACGTGGTTCATTTTGATAGAAACACTGTTATCAGTGCAGAATTGCTGTGTGCATCCCATTTCTTATACTCCTCTTCACCCTTCTCCAGGTCTTTCGTATAAACAGTGATTGGCTGTTAGTTAGAGTGCACTTCTTTACTCTAAAGCCCCTCGCCAGCTGTTTAGCCGCTCCGGCGCTTGGCTGTACAGTCTGGCCTTGGCGTCGCTCTGGCATTGGAGAAGGGTCAGTGTGAATGAAGTTCTCTGGCCTTGGCTCAAATCATCCTGTCCAAGGCCTTGCGTAGGCGGCGAACAGTTGTGGTGGTCCACACACACACGCCCTTGGAGCTCTCAGGTGGGAGGGGAACACGGGCACAGAGAGAGAGAGCGCTAGAGAGAGAGAAAGAAATGGCCGAGAGCGGCCTTGCCACACCAGATGTCTTATGCAGGAGCGCCAGACGTCCCAGAAGCCCATGCGAAAGTGAAGCAGAGAAGCGTTAGCCATCCTCGGGCCTTGTACCTGCCAGATGGGGGACGGCAGCCAAACCCATTTAATTGCATGAGACGAGAGAGATGCACATCAAGCAGGCCTGAACTGAAGCTCACAGCTCGTTCACTGCTTCTGACTGGCAGCACACGATACGATGACCCTCAGCACCATAGGTTCAGTGTCTTTGCCTGTTATTGGATCCTCATTGCAACCATTTCCCTCCCGCCCAAAAAAAGCTAGTTGTGTAGTTTCACTCCAAAATGTTCCAAATGTGAGTAACGAGCGTGTTAACTGTGTCATGCTGCGCTGATGGGGTGAAGGATTGCTTACTATGAAGTCGATCAATAATACCACGTGACGAGGCCATGTTGAGATTAGGCCTGGCTTCACAGTGGATGTGTGCTGCTCAAGAATAGCCATTAGATTTCTCAATCAGGTTTTCGAATTTAGAAATTTTACAGGGAACAAAAACCGAAGACGTCCATCCATCCATCCATCTTCAATCGCTTACTCCTTTTCAGGGTTGCGGGGGAACCTGGAGCCTATCCCACGAGGCATCGGGCACAAGGCGGGGTACACCCTGGACAGGGTGCCAATCCATCGCATTCTGTATATATATATATATATATATATATATATATATATATATATATATATATATATAAATATTATATAGAATGGTTATTTTTCTGTTCAAAGTGTGATTTCAAAAAAGTATCACCTAAATCTAAACATTTCCTGTCCAGAGTTTGTAATTTCCTGCCCATGTGCCTGGGGAAATTATCATGTTAGATAGCCGCCACAGTCAGGTTTTTTCTTTTTTTCTTTCGATGCGACGGCCGGGAAATCTGTGTAGAAAGTTTTGTTCACAAAAAAAAAACAAAGTAGAAGGACTTTTTGAAAGCGTTACAAATAAATCCCCATCTTTCTGCTGATCTGCAGTGTTTGGTTATATCTATATTCTAGGTTACCTCTAAACAGAGTAGGTTATCATATGTACCGTGTATATCGTGGGAGGCATGGAACGCTGGAGCGGGAGCATAAAGATCGCTTCTGCTCCGAACAAAATCCAAATCGCTGCATATGAATATATATAGTCAAGCAGGACACGATATAATCCAGCAGATGCAAATTAGCAGTGGTCGGCCAATGCGGTGGTATTACTGGGACGTGCCATTACTTATTAATCCAACAGTGGTATAAAGTCTAAATACAGAAAAGATTAATCCGAGATGTGTCTAAATAAGTCATCGGTTTTGTAACAGTTCAGCTTGAAAGAGACGAGACGTTAACGCGTGTTCCTGTCTCGTGTAGGAGGCCAGCTGCGGCACACGCAAACCGGAGAGCCGTTCGTCTTCAACCTCAAGGAGTATCTGCACAGGTGGAACCAGAAAAGATACGAGGCGCTGGGCGAGGTAATTTCCACCTTCACTCTGTTTCATATAACACCGCGTTGTTCGTGATCTTGTAACCGTTTCATAATTTGTTGCCCAGTTTATTCACGTAACATACTCTCGCACGTGTTGTGGATTCTCATCTCTTTTTTTAGACGTGGTAGTTAAAAATAAGGGAAATGTGCTCCAACTTTCACTGTATTATTAGATGAAGATGGAAAAAAAGAGAAAAGAAAAGATTTTTGGTAGTGTGCACTATTAGTGGGGAACTTTGATGATGGTTTTGATGCATCTCTGTTTCCCAGGTTTAATAACTTTGTAATTGGATTCCCTGCAGTAATTGGAAGCGCTCTCTGGAACACTGCAGATCTCTCTCGTTCTCTCCACACACACACACACACAATAGAATGAGTCTAATAAACTCACACTTTACCCTTTTCTAGCTCCCTCTTCTCTCTTTCTGTTGCACTCTCTTCCGCTCCCTCTTCTCATCTCTCACTTTCTATTAACTCCTTTGCTCGCCGCTGACTTCCTTAAACACAGCGCGTCACTGAGGGGGGGAAAAAGGAGCTCCAGCTTCTCGTGTGTGTGTGTCCGTGTTGTTTTTGAGCTCTGCTTTGCAATCATCTCTGCGTGTATTAGAGATGCACCGATGTATCGGCCGATAAAGGTTCTCTTTCCTGCTACGGGCCGATAGTTTAAAAACATCCGATGATCAGGGCCGGTTAGATCCTGTCAATCAAAAGGGGGCGGGAACACGCATAGATTTCGTGCTGTGTGTAAACATGTCTCTTGTGTGGAACGATGACAAAAAAGTAGTGTATTTCATATCCAGTTAATTAATTTTTTTTTTTTTTTTTGTGTTATGTTGTTTTTTTGTTTTTATTTATTTTTTTGTAATGAGGATATTATTTATTTTGTTTTTTTTTTTTTTGTTGTTATAAGTTTTGAATTCAGTCAATGTTAATATGAATTAATAACATTCAATAAGTTAATAATCTTACTTTAATCTTCAGAATTGAGTTCATGTGTTCATGTGAGTAATGTGTTTTCTGTTGATGAGACCAGTGACTGTGAAACAACTTGTTGAAATGGAGAGAATAAAGTTTTTATTTGCATTTCCTTCAGAATTGTAGAATGAATTATTATTAATTTAAAAGAAGGAATAAAAGGCAGAATTATCGGTATCAGCTGATGTCACTCTGAATAATCGCTTATCGGCTGAGAAATGTAGTATCGGTGCATCTCTAATAAATATAAGACCACAAGACTTAAACAACACACCACGCTCATACACGGAGTGCGAGACCGTGTTTCTAAACTGTTTGACAATGCGAAGCAAGCGCATGTCTCGTCTTCATGTTTACACAGGGACCTGCGTGTGAGGTGTGCAAATGAGTTGGGATTCACGTGCAACTCTGACAAAACGTGTTCGTGAACCATTTTTAATCATCGATTGCAACGTTTTCTCTCTTTTTGGGGCGGTTGTGGCGCAGGTGGTAGAGCGGGTTGTTCACTAATCGTAGGGTTGGCGGTTCGATTCCCGGCCCGGGTGGCTCCACAAGCCGAAGTGTCCTTGGGCAAGACACTTGAACCCCAAGTCGCTCCCGATGGCAAGCTAGCTGCCTTGCATGGCAGCTCTGCTACTATTGGTGTGTGAGTGTGTGTGTGAATGGGTGAATGAGACATAGTGTAAAGCGCTTTGGATAAAAGCGCTATATAAGTGCAGAATTTACCATTTATCATTGCACCAACATGACCAAATAAGGACTAAAAGCAGACCGAAAAAAGGGCGTGCTGTTGTGGGAAAATAGTCACTGACGACGGGGTAGTGTGATATGACGGCGTGAAGTGGAGTTACTGTTACTGATTGCTAAAAATGGATCTTTTTTGTATAACAGCGCATCTTTTATCTTTATTCCTCTTCTAGTCCTTGTAGTCGATGACTGACATGTTGGTTGATGAATGATGGTGTCTGAGGGCACGGTTATAGTTATAGAAGGGATTTATGTATAACCGCCCTATCCAGTGCCACCCAGATGTGGACGGGTTCTCTTTTGAGTCTGGTTTCTTGCTCGTGTTGTCTCAGGGAGTTTTTCCTCACCACCATCACCTCCGGCTTGCTCGTTAGCGATAAATTCATACATTTAAAATCTGCATCCTGAATTTATATACACTCAGCAGAAAAAGAACCGTCCTCTGACGTTGAACTGCTTTTATTTCCAGCAGATTTCTTAATATGTGTAAATTTTAGTTTGACAGACATTTGAGGAACTGAAATGGAATAATAAGTCCCTGAATAAAGGGGGGGTCAATATTAAAAGTATGTCAGTAAGTGCTGCTTTAAGTACTACAGTGTATCTCATCCTCATGGACTGCTCCAGATTTGTCAGTTCTTGCTGTGAGATGTTCCTCCACTCTTCCACCAAGTCATCTACAAGTTCTCCATCACGTCCATTACATGTACTTTTCTACTGCAAGGACGATCAGCTGTCCTTCCTGTCTCCCTGTAGCTCTGTCTCTGACACTGCAGTTTACTGCTCTGGACACATCTGCAGTCCTCATGTCTCACTGCAGCAGGTCTATGGCATGTTCACGCAGGTGAGCAGGAACCCTAGACATCTTTCTTCTGGTGTTTTCCAGAGTCAGTAGAAAGGTCTCTTTAGTGTCCTAAATATTGTAACTGTGACCTTAATCACTTACTGTACACTGTTCGTGATTTAATGACTGTTCCAGAGGTGCATGTGGATTAATTGTTTATGGTTCATTGAACAAGCAAAATCTTCTGTGGCTAGCCAGGGGGTGGCAGATCATCAGCTAGCCTATCCCTCCAAAACCTGGCTGGTACATATTTAGTTTTTCATCTTTGTTAACATCTAAAGTTATAGCAGTCCTGTACGTTGTGGTGTGTTTTTTTTTTTTTTTTTAGAAATACTTCAGCCAGATCATGGCATATCATCTTTAAATGTCAAATTTAGCTGTGAAGGAGAGTTTGGACTCGGGAATGGCTTTACATCACACATCACAACAGATTTAACAAGCAGGTAGACTGTTGTTCCTTCACCATCCGCTCATTTTCTTTCTTGAAGTTTAAAAAAGGTGACCTTGTCATGTTGAGATATATATATATATATATATATATATACACACACACACACACACACAGTCTTATGTACTTTCCTATGGTGGACATCAACAGTTCTCCGTTTTTCTTTAAGTAACCACAGGTCATTTGAATCCGTTTATTATTAGTAGTCTTAGATTCTATCGAGCGTCCACCATGCAACACGTTGTTTCCATAGAAACATTGCAAGCCCAGTAGTCTAATCTAATCCTGTGATTTCAATTACAATCCAAGTTTTGAAAATCACCCAACACCTACTGACCAATCAGGTTTGAGAATTCCGCAGCGCTGACTACTACGTTTCTGTCCTGCCCCAGTGGTGCGCATGAACCCACTGTAGTTTGATTGATGCGTAGACTACGTGCATGTGTGTCGCTTCCACGTTGCCCACGCGTGTGTGTGTGTGTGTGTGTGGGGGGGTGAAATCCAGGTCGGGTCGAGCAAACTGGGCCGTCAGCACGCTTCACTTTGGGAGACGGACACTTCTCCTCACGCGTGCTCTGCTTGTGTACAAACTCAAAAGGCCTTCGTTCCCAGTGCATGCAATATGCATGAGCTAATCAGAGGTGTGCGTTTGCTTAATTACCTTTGTTCATTCACTTCTGCGCTATTTGGCTTTAATTGTTCTGCTTATTCTTTTGAAGTTCAAAGAACAGAATCGTACTTGTTTAGGATTTACCTGTGTGCTTTATTTCTAATCCGTAGAGAAACAGCCCTTTTTCTATAAAGTCTGTCTTTTATTCGCCACATGCATCAGAAACCAGCACGAACGCAATACATTGGAGTACTTCATGAACTTCCTAAACCAGAGCTTTGTTTGAAATTCATAGGCTTCACTCAAACTAACACGGAAAATGTACGGTCATGTTTTAATTGTGATTTATAGTTGAGGCGTCTTCAAATAATAAACCATAATCAGTTGTAGTATTCGTGAGCTCATCTGAAGTTAGCTAATGGTTAGCTAGATTAGTTAGCTAATCATACGGGTGAATGATCAGTTGGGTTATATACCATGGTGGAATAGTTAAATGTTTTTTCAATTGAATGTAAGTATTTATTTGTAGTTTGTTTATATTTAGCACTTGAAAGTTCACACCCATTGGGCCTCATTGTTCAAACCGGATGCGAATGATTACTTGAGCGTTTGCTGAAGTAAATGTAGTAATTGTAAAAAAGCGTACAGACTTAACGCAGCTGTCGGTTACAAATTTCTGTCCATGAATTACAAGCAAGACTACCTGTTGAATTCAAATTCAAAAGAAATGGCACCCCACAAAAGAAGGAAGCGTCGATGGCTGATGCGCTGAAGAGGCTGAGCTGCGTTACTATAATCTGACCCGCCAGGATTTCGTGATTCTTTTTGTCTTTTTTTTCGAACGCAAAATCAAACGGGAGCGTGCGATTTTTCAAACTTGCGGATTTGAGCTGCCTGATCCATCCTGATGGCCTACCTCTGGATGGAGCGCACATCAACTGGAGGATACAACCTGGATTAGGACGGTACCGCTGGAAGTACCATGAAATGGTTTTGGACCTCGATTCCACCTGGACAGTCTCGCTGTGGTTGCTGGGACTACGGTTGCTACGATGACCTTAGGACTGCAATTACCAGATATAATTTTGCACTCAAGTCTCCTTTAGTGGACAGTGGACTAGTTCAACAAACCGACTTCATATAAAAACCATAATGAACTTTCTTTTACTCTCACACTATCCGTTGTTCCACAGATGAGGATGGGTTCCCTTCTGAGTCTGTTTCCTCTCAAGGTTTCTTCCTCTTATCATCGTTTTTCCTCGCCACCGTCGCCACCGTCTTGCTCAATAGGGATAAATTCACACACTTAAAATCTGTATCCTGTGTTTATATATTTCTGTAAAGCTGCTTTGAGACAATGTCTATTGTTAAAAGCGCTATACAGATAACATTTCATTGAATTGAGCCAAGACGCGTAATGTGGCGTCATCATAGCGTGCATTCAGCCAAAGCGGTCTTCGATTCACGTGCGTCGAACACGTTTGTTTACCAACAAACATCACTGCGTGAACAATTTCGAGCGACTGCAATTTCACCGATTTTAAGTAGTTTTTCGCCAAAAAAGAACAAACGTTCCAAGTCGCTTCGCAAAATTTGAAAAAGGGACGCGGCAAAATCGAGCGTTTTTGGCCTCGACAATCGCAAACAATCCTGTACGGTCCGCTGTAAGGTTTAGCTTAGACAGCATTTCAGGCATGCTTTTTCAATGTTTCGTCGTCATTTTCAGCTGACATCATTTCATCAACATGCACACTTTTGTAAATCTGGCAGGAAGTTTAAGTTCGGTATGGCTCGCAAAAACATTTGCACACAACTATACTAAAATATCGATAAGTGAGGTTCAATATATGTGACCGAGTAGACATCTTACCTCGATTCATTCTTTTATACAGAGATTTAAAGGAATTATAGTGTACAGTGTGAAAGAAAAGTCTGCTCTTTTAGATGACATCTGCGAGTGTATAGTTCGGATTTAAGTAAAGATGATTATTTCCGCCGTTAGCGCGCGGCCCGACTTGAAACTAGCGTTCAAAACGCCCACAAGTCAGTTTATTCCAATCCTTTAACTCGAAAAAAATGTTTCCACACTGCACTTGTTACGCAGCCCCTAATCGTAATTGAATCAGCGTTCGTCTCCATCTCAGCGAGGCCGCAGTAACGTAGTCTGTCCTGAAGCATCTCACAAATATAGTCCTGTATGTCTTTGTTGATGAGAACGCTGAAAGGCCTCACCGCTGGGCCGCGAAGACGTTCACATTCATCACGTTTTCACACACGAACCGTCAGTCAATTTCCCGCATGACCCGTATGGTCACGTCAGAGGCGTAGGTGAGGGGAATAGGCCAGTCGGAAGTGTGTGAATGGCGTCGTGAGTGCGGCGCCGCACTCTCGCCCGCGTCCGTGGGAACAACAGAGCGGCGGGCCGAGCGCTCGCTGCCGTGCAGGAGTGGGCGAGCGCTTTTGTGAGGATGCACACAGCAGCAGATGTCCAATTTGCACTTCAGCTCGGTCTGAATGAGGAGCTGAGCGGCAAGCACACACACACACACACACACACACACACACACACACACGCACACAGACAGGCATTAAAAGAGCGAGAGAATCACACAGCTGAACACAGAGGTCAAGGTGCTGTGGGTTGATGAGGTTAGGTCTGTGATGGTGAGGAAGAGAACGTGGTTCTGTAAATCATCAGCTGTGACGATCGTTCCTTTCAGAAACATTACTAATAATGAATGCGTATTGTAATATCATAGCAGTTTTTATTTTTTTAAACCTCATTATTATTTGTGATTGGTATTTGTAGATTCATTCACGTTCGTCTTTCTCTATTAAGCTTGTATTATTTGTTTATTTATTTAGAAAGAAGATTTTAGATAAAACATGATACGGCGTCCGATACTGACTCGTTATCTGTCGAAACCGATTGCCGAGGAAACCCGTCTGCTTTCTGATGAGCTGAAGGTGGAAAAGATAACTAACAAAGCAACAAATTATATCTCTAACAGGGCGTATTCCAAAAAATAAAATAAAAAATCAGGAACCAATGGGAGATTAGACTACATGGATGTGAGTTTTTATCTGTGGATTATTTATTTAGACTCCTCTTTAGATTGATTTTATTTAATTTTTTCCCCTTCCAGGTGAAAAATGGCATTAAAGCCGGATGAAAGATTAAAGATAAGGTTTAATATGCATTGGCTTCTGACGTTTCGGACATGTCTGTATATCGGATCAGAAAATCTGTCGATCCTTATCCGAGACTAATCCAGCCGTTCAGTATCAGTCCGATACGCGGACCGTCGTGTCCGAGTATATCGCATGATCATGTGCCCGTACGGCTACTTTAACAGTTCTTTATTATGGTGTTTCCAAATATATATACAGTCCCCTCTGAAACTATCGGAACAGCAAGGACGATTCCCTTTTTTTGTGCTATACACCAAAGACATTTGGGTTTGATGTTAAAAGATGGATATGAGGTGACCGTTTGCAATTTTCAGGGTTTTCTTTTTCCCGGTGTTAAACATTAGAACCGTTAGACACCACTCGGTGTCTGTTGCTCAGTACAAACGGTGGTTTCTTTCTTGTCCAGGACTTTCCACATCGCCGTATCGATCCATTTTTCGTCTTTTCTTGGCTTCAAAACTCCTCATTCTTCTCCCATAGACAGCTCTCTGATCGTCTTGTTGGTATGTCCTTTTTAACAACGAACGAAGCCTTCACACAGGTGAAGCTGAAGGCGATAACCAAGAGTAGATGTTCAGAGCTGTGTATTGTTTAAACATTCGGTCTAACAAGAAACACCCGTCAGTCACAAGGTCGCCTACAGGTTAGGTGGTCTGATACAAAACGTCGTTTAACACACATCTACATTGAAATACCAGGAAATAAAAACGGAACTCTTAATTTAACTGAAATTTTTAACTATCTTGTTATATTCATATTTTAATCTCAAACCCAGATGTCTTTAGTCTACAGCAAAAAATATAAAAAGAATTGGCTGTTTCAGTAGTTTTGAAGGGGACTGTATTACTGGATATGTATACATACATCCTATATATATATATAATGTGTGTGTGTGTGTGTGTGTGTGTGTGTTCCAAACCAAACGCCGACAAAGCAGTCTATCAGTAATGTAATAACTGCAAACTTACTATACTTTAAAAACAAGGTCCATGATTTATTCTGCTGTCAGTCACCACGCTGTGTGCGTGAAGTTCTTCCTCCAGTACGTTTAACTCACAGGGACGTCCGTGTTCGGCCCGTCCATCATCACTGATGTGAAGCCTAAATCAGCAGGCTCTGTTTCAGATCGGACGCACGCAGAAAACGTGATGATTCAGCACTGCATTTGTGCGTCACATTAGTGCACGTTAGTGATTAGAGCAGTTTACACAGTTCCTCCCGGGAAATCTCACCCACCTAGGGCTCACCCACCAATATGATCATGTAGTATCGGTGAGAATATCATGAGAAATTATACAGCACTATGTTTTTTGTTGTTGTTGAGAATTATTTGTATTTTTCTTATTGACAAAATTGCAAACTGACTGGAAGCAGCTGATCTGATGTTAAAAATGTTTACAGATTATATTTATTTTCATATATCTAATATAAATATTAGATAAATAGATATAGCATTTTCCCCTAATTCAAACATTCAATACTTTCAGTGTGAAATATATATATATATATATATATATATATAATTAAAACTTTTTAATAATAAAGAGTGAAATGCATGTTGCACATATTCCAGGTCCTCCAAGATTTGGGGAATTTTTTGCGACTGCGGAAACGAACGCAAACCCGAGCCAACTCGGGTTTTTGTGACGTTGTCCCAACGTGCGTTCCGCCAAAGCCCCCTTCGATTCACGCGCGTCGAACACGAGTACGGCTTAAACGTCAACAAACAGCACGCAGAACCATTTCGTCAGTTCGAGTAGTTTTTCCACCAAAAAATAGAACTAAAAGCGCGGAAACGATGCAAATTGCATCGCGAATTTTGAACAAAAAGTCGCAGCAAAATCGCACACGTCTGGCCGCAACGATTACAAGCAGACTGTGCGAGATACTGTACGGACTGATACATGATATAAGTCACGTGACTGCTTTTTCAAATGATTTATTTCTTTTTAAATTGAATAGATTTTTAACGGAACACTTCTGTATTCCCGGCAGCGTGTCAATGGTGCCATGATATTTTTGTCATATCGCCACCACCTGAAAGCAGTGCAGTAAGACGGTATGATGGCAATGAACATGGAGATAATGTGTCACAGTCCACTTTCCTGAGATCTTTCCTGAGATTGTGCTACGTCTAGAACACTGGCTGCTTGTTGACTCACAGAAAGGAAGCACATGATTCGACGTGAAAGTCCCCCCCCCCTCGGTTCTCACCATAAAAAATATCCGAAGGGAAGGATTTCATTAAAATATGATCAAAACCCACACGCAGCAGTTCTGTTGCTCCTGCTAGCGCTCTGGTAGCAAACATAAATATCATCATATATTGAGAGAATGTCTTCCCCCCACCTCAAGCTCATATCCTATCGTAAAGAAAACGGTTCGACAAGCGTGTTTTCTCTCGCTTTCGGACGCCGCGGCTCAGCAGCCCGGCACTTTTCTGTTCTAGCAGGTGCGAGCCGGACTCGTCAGTCAGTCCGTGTCGGGTGTGAGATTAAATGGAGCTGGTGTAGGACGCATGGCTGGCGGTGTGTAGCAGCAGCAGGAATCTCTAATGCAATCTTCACGGCCACCCAGAGGCTCCTCAGCGGAGAGCGGCGAAACAAAGCGCCTGTGTCGTGCTCGCTCAGCCGAATCTGTCTCTCTGTTACATCATGTCGGCGCGATCGTTAGGGGGCATGCAGAGATAACTCTCTCTCTCTCACACACACACACACACACACACACACACACACACACACACACAACACACTGAGCTCCAGAGTGAGCGATCATTGGCAGGATTTGCATTGTTGAATGCTGACAAGTGTGAGCATTTTGCCTCAGAGGTGTGTGTGTGTGTGTGTGTGTGTGTGTGTGTGTGTGTGTCTGTTGGTGGTAGTTATTTTCATAGTGAGCTGTAAGTATAGAGAGCTCAACTGTGTGTGTGTGTGTGTGTGTGTGTGTGTGAGAGAGTAGCAAAATGTATTCATTAAAAAAAAATCCAATTAGAAGTATATAATGTTTGTGTGATATTATTATTATTATTATTATTATTATTATTATTATTATTAACAATAATAATTAATTAATTAATTAATTATATTTTTAATAGCATTGTGGATGTATACAGAGCTCTGTTTCCTGTGTGTTGGTCTTTTTTTTGGTAATTAGATATATGGTGTGTGTGTGCAGGTTAATTTTGTTTGTGTTTATACAGAGTTGTGTGTGTGTGTGTGTGTGTGTGTGTGTGTGTTGCACTTGCTTTATTGTCCGTATCTATTCCGCTAACTTCATGACACCTTTAATTGTGGTGTGTTTTGCAGAAGTGTGTGTGAGGTACAGTCTGTGCATGTGTATGTTCATGCTCCTTGAGTCACACGGGCTGTGTTCAAACACACATAAAGACACACACTACACAGAGTGTATCTTGGCACGTGTGTGTGTGTGTGTGTGTGTGTGTGTGTGTGTGTGTGAGAGAGAAGGGGCTCTGTACAAGCCTGTTCTCTGTGATAGGTGACACGGTGTGGGCTCAGCTCCAGATGGGAGAGTATTAAGCTGTTAATAAATGGGGATTTTTCACTCCTCTCTCTGCATCTGTGGCATGACAGACAGACACACACACACACACACACACACACTATTCTAATGAAGCTGGCCGGTCCAGATGGCTGCCTTATCGTGGTCCTCTCCCCTTTTTTTTCCTCCTGACTCTGTGACGTGTGTCTATACACTGCCGAATGTAACAGTGTAGAGAGTACTGACTGATCGAGACGTACATCAATACCTACCGTATACGAACGACGTCTTTTATTTGTAATCGCACATGAAGGCACGGATCGCCTTTTTGTGTGACGTATAGGTGCGGTTTGCCGGTGTTTAATCGCGTGTATATAATCCAGTGAAGCAGAGAGGATGAGAACCGGATGGCAGCTGGCTCCAGGAGCAGAGGGCACACCTTGGCAATCTTGGCAGTGAGAATACATCTCAGTCGCAGTACTTAGAGATATGTAAATGCCCATCGTTTTGGTAAGACTTCAAAGGTTTGCACACGCGTACAGCAAAAGTAAAAGAGTAAAAGGAAAGTCACCGAGTAAATGAATAAAAGCGACAGTATCCGTTCGCATCTCCCCTTCTGAATGTGTGCTGTATACTCGGTAATAATTTGCCTTAATGAAAGTGCTGTTTATTAAAACGGCTCACTGCCTCCACTTGAGTGTCCTCTGAACAGCATTCGGAGTTGTAATGTTCGCCGCTCGTTCTTCTTGACGTCTCTGTTTGTTCCAGATGCCACACACTGCTCTGGTCTCCACAGAGGTCAGGGCGAAACGTTGACCGCCTGGTCGATTTATTCGTTGCTTTCGTTTTCCGCCCTGTATCGTCTTGTCGTGATATACATCTACATAATTTGACGCCGTGGCGTAGCAGTTAGCCCGTTTGCCTCGCACCGCCGGGGTTAGGGGGTTTCGAGTCCCGCCTCCGCAGGGTTTGCGTGCTCTTCCCGTGATTCGAGGGTTTCCTCCCCCGGTCCGAAGACATGCGTTGTAGGCTGAGTAACGTTTCCAAATCGCCTGTAGTGTGTGAACGGGTGTACAGTTGCGACCCTTGCCTTGGAGCCTGTGGAGGATAATCGCTATGGAAAATGATTGGATGGGTAGATAATTATAAAACAATGATCTTGATATATATATATAATTTCTCATTCAGATACCATTGGGGATGCAAACTTTTGCATGCAACCTGGTACCAGTGAGGTCACCTTCGATTTTGTCTGTACCTCTAGCTAACCTTAAGCATCGTACCATAGCGTTCTTCACAATTACATCTAATGTTAAATACATACAAGACTTAAGAATTTGAGTAAAATATCGTTTCAGACAGCGCAGTGAGGACCAGATTATAAAAACTATACCAGCTGAGGGGAAAGATGTTTGCTCTACACGCTTGCCCTTTCAGTAGGCTTGTCTTTAATGAATTTTTTCCAAGCGCGAAGACGTTACAGTAGTATCGAAACCAAATATGAGACACCGGAGTGTATTATGAAGCACGAGAGCATCATCAACAGCAGTATTCGTGTAAAGTTCGCTGTCCAGACATAGAAAGCGATTTCTGTATTTAAACCCCAGCATGCGTCCTTGCGTAACTGTCCGGGTTTTATACACGGTATTAAATCATAGTGTATAGTGTGTACGTATTTGGTACCTTGTAAGGAAAAAAAAAACCCCACTGTCATTTGTGTTACATCACTGATGGTGTGTATTGGCACATGTTTTGCTTCGGGGTCCAATACGTTTGCTAGTGAAGCAGGAAGTGGCTCTTTTGAGGCAGGTGCATACTTATCTCAGACACACACACACACACACACACACAATCTTGTTCTCCCCACATTTAAATGTAACAATGACCAACCTTTTGTCATTTTCCACTCTCAGAATGACCAGGGTTAAGAATGCATGGGAAACCGAGATTCTTATCCTGACGTGGATTTGGTTGTAATATTTTTTTCATGAATATAGAACGGTTTACAGTAACCGAGAGAGATGTTGGCAGCAGGAATCAAACGCAGACGTTTCTCTCGGGCGAATTCCGTCTCGCGCTGCCCCACTTGTTGCTAATTGCAGCAGTCTGCCGATTTAAAAACGCCGAGTGCACGTTGGCCACGATACGTGCTTTGTATCGGATAAAAACAGAAAATAAAATGCTTTTTACGCCTTTTGAAAATCACGATGAGGCAGTTTCATACTTTACACGCTGTTTTGGATCATTTTTAAATTCATGCCTAGAATATGCTCACTGCGTAGGATGCATAACGGCATTATTAACCCTGGATCGAAATTCAGTTACGGCCGTCAGTAAGCGCAGATTCAAGTAGGGCACGAACGCCATGGTTTTATTCATGAGCTTCGAGTCATTTAGGGAAATAAAGATTTTATAAACGGAAATGTATGTTTTGCTAGTTACTTTAGGTGAGTAAATGTAAGTAAGAACAAAAACCTTTCCAGACCGTGCGGTTATACGATAGTAATCCACAGCAGGGGTGGTGCGATGTGGCACGGCATGAAGCGCCGTTACTGTTACCACCCCCAAGTGGTTTATTTTCATATAACCACACCGTCTACATGCTGGGTTATTCCCCTTACAGCGCAGAGATTTTCTAACAGTCATAATGTTTCGTTTCTTAGTGAATAACACGGCACACGTTGCAGTGGTTTATAGTTCAGGTTTAATGACGAGGAACATATGAGAGAGAAGTTGGTTCCATTCATCACGTTATAGCTCTCTTTTTCTCTCTCTCTTTTCTCTCACTATCTATCTATCTATCTATCTATATATATATATATATATATATACACACACACACACACACACACACACACACACACACACGCTCACTACCAGTGAAAAGTTTAGAAACACTTATTCTTTATTTTTTCTCTCCACATTTTGTAATAATAATAAAATCATCAAAACTGCAGTAACACAGATGGAACTATGGGAATTACGTTGTGATAAAAAATCCAAAATAAATCAAAATAATTTAATATTTTATCATCTTCAAAGTAGGCACACTTTTCCCTAGAATTTCCAGAAATGTATTCTTGGCGTTTTCTCGACTGATTTCTCGATTAATTTCCCTGAGATTCCCTTTTTAAACAGTATTAAAGGAGTTCCCACCTACGCTGGACACTTATCGGCTGCTTTTCCGAATTGTTTTTTTTTTTTTTTTTTTTTTTTTTTTTTTGTAAATAAAATGTTAGTCTTCCAATGAAAGAAATGAATATGTTGGTACAATTATATTTTTGTCTACAACACCGATTACACACATTTAATCCTTCAGATCAAAACTCGTTTCATTCGGCTCCAAACTGTTGACCGGTAGTGTGTGTGTAGTAGATATCCACAGTAGGCATGTGAACATCAGAGCTGGACCATGGGGCGGTGGTAGAAGGTGGCCTGGTTTGATGAATGCAGTTTTCTTTTACATCATGTGGACGGCCGGATGCGCGTGCTTCGCTGAATTGAGGAAGAGATGGCGCCAGGATGCACTATGGGAAGAAGGCAAGCTGGCGGAGGCAGTATGATGCTCTGGGTAATGTTCTGCTGGGAGATCTTGAGTCCTGGCATTCATGTGGATGTTACTTTTCACATGTACCACCTACCAAACATTGTTGCAGACCATCGCTCCTTCTGGTATATTCCATAATTTCACTGGCCGCTTTCAGCAGGATAATGCGTCCTGCCACACTGCAAAACTGTTCAGGAACGGTTTGAGGAACATGACAAAGAGCTCAGGTGTTGACTCGGCCTTCAAACTCCAGAGATCTCAATCCGATTGAGCATCTGTGCTGAACAAACAAGTCCGATCCTTGGAGGCCCCACCTCGCAAATTGCCGGGCTTACAGGATCTGCTGCACAGCACACCTTCAGAGGTCTGTGGAGAAACCAGAGAGCATAAACACCTCTGTCCTCAAGACTTTCCTGTGCTGGGAAACTGCAAAGCACCGTGACCGACCATTAGAAAGTGCAGACACCCTCGTTAATAAACATTAGCATGTGAGATTCATTCGGAGTATGGAACTTCTTTAACTTCTCGGTTGTGTTGTTCGATCAGTTCTTACAGACTGCAGATTGTTCGCGTCTGTCAGCATTATAAAGTTCTTTTGACGCGGTGTTGAACTTTTCAGACCTGATCCGGTGCACCACGTCGTGCTGCGTGAACGCGGCGGGTGCAAATGGCTGTTTTTAGGGCCGAGCAGTGTTTGTAGTGTGCCGAGGCAGTGAAGCGGTGAGCACGCTCAGCAGCATCATTCACGCTCCTTTTACTTTTATGTTAAGAGGAACTTCGATTCAGCAGAAGAAGAAGGAAAACAAAATGGCAGCTGTCTTTCATGATTTATTGCGCCCTGTCACTTGTTCGTACCCCACGGTGCAAAGGAGACGGGAAAAGAAAAGAACGGAGAGAGGGAGAGAAGGGTGTGATTTAAAAGCATATTATCCCTGTAATGCCTTCAGCACTAACACCTGAGGTGGTCATTAGGCAGCCATTATGTGACGTGTGTGTGTGTGTGTGTGTGTGTGTGTGTGTGTGTGTGTGTGTACATACTTATGTTGGTTTGGCAGGAGAGCAAACTTCCAGCAGACACTGGCGCTGCGAGACGTCTGATAGGACTTAGTTCAAGCTTGGAAACACATCAGTTGGAGGACTGAAAATAAGTGATCTCTACCTTCAGTTAAAGCATTAATACATGTTAATTCACACGGTTTACTCCTTCTTTCAGGCCCATTCTCTCTCTCTCTCTCCCCCTCTCTCTCTTTTCTCTCTCGTCCCCCCCCTCTCCCGATATTTTTCTGGCCCTCCCTTTCCCTTGGTGTTATTCTTACACTCTCTGTTTTTTATGTCCGGGTCATCTCTCTCTCTCTCTCTCTCTCTCTCTCTCTCTCTCTCTCTCTCTCTCTCTCTCTCCCAGTGTCTTTTTCTCTCTCTGTGTGTCTTTTTCTCCCTCTCTCTCTCTCTTCTATATTTTTCTGTCCCTCCGTTTCCCTTGGTGTCATTCTTACACTCTCTGTTTTTGATGTCCGGGTCATATCTCTCTCTCTCTCTCTCTCTCTCTCCCTCTCCCAGTGTCTTTTTCTCTCTCTGTGTTTCTTTTCTCTCTCTCTCTCTCTCTCTCTCTCTCTCTCTCTTTCTCTCTTCTATATTTTTCTGTCCCTCCCTTTCCCTTGGTGTCATTCTTACACTCTCTGTTTTTGACGTCCACGTCATATTCGCTCTCTCTCTCTCTCTCTCTCTCTCTCTCTCTCTAGCCTGAGTGGCTCGTAACGTCTGGTCTAAGATCAGCGCGTCAGTCCCAGACCAAAGACAAACATTGCTCATTATTGATTATCCGTTGCTGACGAGTGTTTGGCGTTATCGTAAGTCAGGGTTAATGCGCCCGCTGCGTGATAAGCAACTGTCCTCATTTTTCACAGCCCCTTCAGGAACTCTGTCTCGCTGAGGGTCAAAGTTTCACTGACCCCCTCCCCTCCCCCCTCCTCCTCTTCCATCCGGTGCACAAACTTCTTATCGCCTGGGGCCTGAGGTCAGCTGGACGAGGGGATCGGAGCGCATTACAGAGACGTTGTAGGAGGTCTCGTTTTTTTTTTTTTTTTTTCTCCCATCAATTCATCTGCTTATTTTTTCCCCCATGGGTCACGTTCCTTCTGTGACTTGTGTGCGAGAGCCTGTGATCCCCCACCTGCTTGTTTGAGGAGGATTTTACAAACAGATCAACTTACAGAGACAAAGTGCTCTTCGTTTTGACTCCTCAGTTTTCTGTGTGCGTGTGTGTTTGTGTCTTATCGCTCCGGTCAAGGCTGCCGTGGCGTCTCCTCTCTCTGTCCCTCCATCCCTCCCTCCCTCGCTCCATCCTTCCCGCCTCCTCTCAGCTGTGGAGCAGTGCGTGATCTGGCAGTGGACAGTACATGTCCGGGATTAATGCCGACCCCGTGCTCTCAGACGCTCTGTCTCCGAGCCGCTCTCCTGCAGATCCCCCCCTCTAAGACTTCCTTCCTCCCTGATCTCTAGAGCACGGCCTCGCGGCAGCAGCCCGTTTCCCAAAAAACAAGCCGCTCCACTCCGATTGGTCAGAGCTTTGATTTGTGTCTTTTGTCATGCGGGATTTGAGAAGCCGATATGCTCAGGTTGGTTTTTGTTATGCCTTAGAGGATTGTGTGTCCATCAGGTTTGGTTTGGGGTTGATCCGGCGGACTTGTTTGTTCATTTTGGTGAAAGAAAAAAATACATTTTTACACACACTTCACGTGTTCTTAATGTAGTCAATCAGCCGAGACGTCTCACGTGTAAGGATTGTTTCTTTAGTTCTGCTCCGGAGCTGTATGATATTAGTGTCGCTAATGAGAAGAGGAAATGTCTCACTCAAAATCCTGTCTGTTAATAAATACCTCGGACCACATCCAGCTCTCGCGTATCGTACATCACGCGGACTAGACGTGAACGTGGATCTCACCCTTTCAGGCAGTGTGTCAAACCTGTCGCAGCCTTACATATGTACTCTGCTATTTGATCAAATTGTGTATTTCAAAATGAAAGCAGCGCTATTTTGGCTGTCCATGTGAACAGTTTTGAATTCTCTCTGGACAGACTGTTTAAATATCGTTTATTTTTCTTCCCCAAACCAGCCCCGTGTCTATATTTCCTGCTGCCGTGTTCGCTCTTTACATTTCCCTACGTAAAACTGCACCCGGCGTTACAGCTGTGGACGGACTGCTTGTCAGTGTTTTTCCAGCCCGGGGTGACTGGTGACGTAAGCACCGTTTCGGAGATCCGCAGCGTTACCCCGGTTTCCGAGCGAGCCATCCGTCTCCATCCGGCCTGCGATCACCATCCACGTCACGTAAAGCGAGGGAGGTGTGAAGCACTTAGCATTCTTACCTGCGGGGCTTTCATTATCAAACTAATAAGACAATATTAATTACGCGACTCGGCGGCGCTCTAATTACGCTGACAGGCGGCCGCGATTGTGTCAAACTTGAGAGAACGTGCTCAACTGCGTCTCTGAGAGGGCAGGAAAGGCGGTCACTACGTGCTATGTAGAATAATAACAATGGGAATTCTTCATCTGTCACTCAGTGTGTGCACCTATGGGAATCCCCTTCTTAGTGTTCGTGTATGGGTTATTTTCACATATTTTGGTGAACAGGCATGTTCATGCAGACTGACAATGTTTTTAGAAAAGATTTTCTACATTCGAATCCAGGAGGCACGGTGGCTTGGGGGTTCGGTTCTCGCCTCCGCCAAGTATGTGTGGAGTTTGTATGCTCTCCCTGTGCTTTGGGGGGGTTCCTCCACTTTCCTCCCCAGTATAAAACAAGCCTTGTAGGTGGATTGGCATTTCCAAAATGTGTGAATATGTGTGCCCCATGTTCCCTGCGATATGCTCCAGGCTCCCCCTTGACCCTGTATAGGAGAAGTGATATGGAAAATGGATGGATATTCAAATCCAGTCTTGGTCATGAGTTCCTTGTGGATGTTTGGCGTTGCTTCTTTATCCACTACATTTACTTAATGGACCTTCCAGGAAGTGCTTGAACGTTTTCTATTCCTTCTTGAACACTGTGACATGGTGTGACGAACCCCATTTCCCCCCTCGTGTTTTCACCGATTTTTGAAGATGTAGCACTAACAATCGCTAGTTTATTTTATTTTTATTATTTGTGGCTCTGAGCGACACCATCATCAAGAAGCACTTTTTCTTTTGTAGTCTGCGAATACGCAGGGTCAGAGTTCACCTAGATGAACTGGAAAGCGAAATTAGCTGCTCCTGGAAGCAAATTTCGTGGTCTGTTTTCTTGCCGTTGCGTGTGAATGGCCAGATGAATTAGAGGTCTAGGGGTTAGATAATAGGCCTGAGGACCCTGTTGATATTTAATGTTCCAGATACCCATCTATAGCTTCACGTCTGTCCAATAAGAAGCCAGATCCCTGACCCCAGCTCTGGGTCTGTGCCTCAGACATTACACACAGCTGGCAGCTGAAGAGAAGTTTACATACACACACACACACACACTTATGTGAATGATATTATTCCTATATATCAGGACCAAACCCTGTACATAGACATACCGCAGATCCTCATGACCCAGTCCCAGGTATATTTAGAGACCTGTCCACATTCTCCTTCCCTGCTATAATCACACCAAGCCACCTGAGACGCTGAAGCAATAACGGCGCACAAATGAAATTTCCTGCGAGGCTTATTGATATCATTAAACACAAGCATATTGCACTTCACAATCATTTTAGTCTTCATCAGAGAGCTTGACATTTAGTGAATTAGGTGCCGTTGAGCAGCCTATATCTTTACACTGTTTCACCCGCAGCTCCCTTCCATGGATTCAGCGGATAGATCTGTCATCTCATTTGGGCCGGCTGACCGCTGATGGCTGCTAATATCTCATTGCATTAGCTCGTTTGGCCCTTAATGTGCTTTTGGTGTTTGTAATCAAATAAGCAATAGCTTATGTCCTTTGGCTTTAAATGACTGTTACCATGAGTGTATTATGATTGCTTCATAACTTTCTTTTCTCCCAATACCCCCCCGACCCCACCTTTGCATCATAAGGAGAAGAATAATTCTACCGGAGTCAATGCAAACCCAATGACGAGTCCTGTCAGGAAAATTTCCTTCTAACTCAAAATCTAATGCCTTACTTTTCACAATCCTCTATATAATACTAGAAAAAACATACTGTAGAGGTACAGTTTTATCCTTTCATTTTCTCAACAATGTTTCTAACGAAAGATACAAAGTCGTACTCTGGCCCCGTAGGTAAGCTGAAAAATTCGTAAGCTTCTAGTCACATGTGGTTTGTCTCTTGTGGCCATGTAGTGGCAGGTTAGCAAAGCAAGCTTACTGTACTAGCTATGTACGCTCTTTCTACGCTTTATTTTGCGTCATAATGTCTCGATACACATTTTATGAGAGGTCATACAGGATATGCTCGGGTGGCTATCGAGCGGGTTGTCCACTAATCGTAGGGTTGGCGGTTCGATTCCCGGCCCACGTGACTCCACATGCCGAAGTGTCCTTGGGCAAGACACTGAACCCCAAGTTGCTCCTGATGACAAGTTAGCTCTGCTACCATTGGTGTGCGAGTGTGTGTGAATGGGTGAATGAGACTCAGTGTAAAGCGCTTTGGAACCGCTAAGGTTAAAAAAGCGCTATATAAGCGCAGAACGTTTACCATTGACCATATGACGATAATCTTCCATTTTTGTGAAGAGTAAATGGGAACTAATCGCAGCCAGGAACTAAACTTGAGTGTAGACGTCAGCCCACGTACTTGATAAAGACCGTCTTGAGGAATCGTTCAAGCCAGGAGGTTGGATCTGTCACTTTACCACGTCATTCCAAAATGGCCACCGACCTGATTAAAATCTCAACGCTCGTCTTTTCGCTTTATCGCATTGTAACCTAACGGTCACCTGCCTGTTTGTTTGTTGCTAGGTTGAGCGTGCGTCTCTAAACTTAACTCTAGAGAAATTGTGAAGGTAATAATTTAAGCTCTCGGATGTAATCCAGAGATTTATTCATTAACCTCCTGTTTCCCAATCCGGAAACAAAGACCTCCCACAAACAATGCAAGGCAGTCAGGCCACCCGGCAGCTGACCGTCCCGGCTTTCCAGCACGATTACAGGATCCCGTCTGTCCGAGTGGGCGGCAAAGCCCTCCAAACATCACGAGCTTGGCATGGATGATAATTCCCCGGTCGTCTTTCGTCCTCGCCTTTTAAAGTCATCCCACCGACCCCAGCGAGCCGGATTCATCTTTACACGAGCGGCTCCTTCCTGTCGTCTCGCAGAGCCGTCAAATAAAGCGCTGTTTTTCCAGCTGCTGCGTATCAGGGTCTGCCGGGGACAAGAACAAGAAAGAAACCACCAAAAGTTGTTGATGTCATTGAAGCGTGTAACTTTGGTCCCTGGGTTGAATTTGCACCGAGTACAAGTTCCTAATTCACGTAGCCGCAGGGATAAACATACCTCACATCGACTTCTCGGCTTGTAGTCGAGATTCTTCTGGCTTTGGGGCCGATAGATTCTGTACTCTCTGCTCAGAACAAGAGCCATCCAGACACTCCCAATTATCTTCCTCGCTGCCTGGGCCTCAGATCTGAACATATGCGAAGGAGTACATGCGCTTTGCTTACAGTCCATGTGAAGTCAATACTGTCAGAGCTGTACGTGTACACAGATGGGGTTTGTGTGTTGCGTCAGCACACAGTAATACTGCTCACGTCCTAAACCATAAAACATGTCTATAGGATCAAATGCACTATTTAACGATCGGAACTCTCTCACGTCTGCGCAGCCATCAAAGCCGCATATTCGACTCGGCTCAAAGTTTGTTACGATCGCAAGTACGGGTGATGTAAAAAAAAAAAAAGATTATTATTTTTTCAAATTACGCTCGGAATACAAATAAAGATGTCTCTCTGTCCTGTCTCTCTCCTGTAGATCATCACGCAATATGTTTACGAGCTCCTGGAGAAGGACTGCAAGCTGAAGAAAGAGATGCTCCCGGTAAGTGCGGCTGAACGAACAGAGAGGCTCTTGTGCTGTTGAATAATGCCGCCGGGGATGAAACCGGGGCGTTAATGAGAAATTCGGATGTAAAAACACGAGATTACGCTAGCCGGAATTCTCTGGATTTCTCCATCTCGTCGTACCCTGATTACTAATTTCATCTGAATGAAATAATTTCTGACTTTAGGCTTGTTTTATTTATTTATTTATTTATTTGTTTTGCTCATATATTTGAAACGACGAGTCCTTAATCTTTTTGTTTGTTTGTTTGTTTTGTTTGTTTAAACATGCTTACATTGACTTCATTAAGTAGCATACGTATTAGTCGCGCATGCACAAAAAGCTTTGATTTCTCACATAAGGACGAAGCACCGGTTTACACCGCTTTCCCTTTGTAGTTCATAAATAGCGCGTGATTGATGTCATGTTTAAAAGCGCAGTATATTACTGTACGTAAATCTCACGAGAGAAAGTGGAAGTTTTTACAAGCTGTAAACGGCTATAACCGCGCGTCGTGTTTATCTCGGAGACTCGGCCGCGTCCTCGTCGTCAGTAGGGGGATTTGATGGGTTCAGCCGTGTGTGACAAAGTGCACTTAGCTGCAGGTTTTCCGTCTTTTCATCAGCGGCCATTTAAAGGGAGAAGCATAAAAACGCGACGTATAAAAGAGGCAGGATCGGCCGCTGACGTTACAATTAGAACGTAATAGGTCAAAAGCAAATGACCCAGCACACAAAGCCGTATCGACCTCGAGAGTTATCTTTACAGCTCCGCAATCAGGGGCAACGTAATAGAAATCCATGGCAGTTTTAATAAAGTCATCACAGACAGACAGACCGGAGGAGCCGTCTGTCTCTCTGCATCGTGCCGTTCATAATGAACGATTCCAGGCTGTGAGTCACTGCACTCTTAGTGTATCCGGTGCACTTCTTTTAATGACAGGAGGATAAATATAGTTGTCGACATCACAACAAGGGATCGAAGGTTTCACAAGCCGGCAGTACTGAAAACAGCGTAGTAATAGTAATAGAAACTACACGGATTCGCGAGTGAACTCAAGATCGAAGTGAAGGAATACTTGTAATAATAATACTCGCTCCAGGGAGAAGCAGATTTTAAAAAATATTTTTTTTTTTTTTTTTAAATTTATTATTCGTAGAACACCTCTTTTTAATTTTTGTTTTTTTGTTTAAGTGGAACGCGTAGCGCGTGCGTCCGAATCCCGGCGAGGCGAAGTACTGTGGCTACACAGTGACTTCCTCCCCGAGAAATCATATCCTCGCTCATTTCCCTTAGTCTTTATTAGAGCGCTTACCTAGCTAACTAGCCGGCCATGCGCTATTACGTTACGTGAGCTAGCGCTGTTCAGCCGAGCCTGGACAGGACAGCACACTGGAGCTTTCACTTACCCATTGGACTTGCAAGTAAATTTGATGCTGTTCAAATTGAAAACAACACTCCCAGGGAGCATATATACTTGTATATAATTATATTATTATTCATCAATATTCTAATAAAGTAAAAAAAACAAAAACAACAACTAACAAATATTACGTTTCAAGTATTCAATAATGCATTTAAATGTTCTATTGAGTATCTATTGCAGTAAGTTTATGTTACACACTCTGTAGTGAGAAGATATAGCGAATAGAAAACTATCTGGGATTTAACATGACTGTATTAGATGCAGGGTTTTTATTTTTATTTTTTTTTTTGTTAGTTTTTTAGGGGATATTGTACTAAATATCAACAACAGAGGAACGTTTAGTCTCTATTTATATCCCTTTATAAATATAATTACAAATTTAATTAGCTTGTATTTCATTTGTAAGTCACCTTGGATAAAATGCTGAATGAATAAATGTAAATGTGACGTGTGTGTGTGTGTGTGTGTGTGTGCGCGTGCGTGGACAATTTCAAGACAACTACCCCAGATTAATGTTGCATGTATAATCGCACATATCTGCACGTTATATCGACTGTAGTCAGACTGTTGCTGCCACCCATCTTCATAGCCTACGTTGTATTTTTATACTTAAAAAAAAAAAATTAAAATAAGGAAGTTTATATACTTTTTCCCCTCTTTATAACTGTATTGAAGTCAATTCTGGTCTATGTAAATTCTATTTTATGTCACGGACAGTCGGAAAAAGCTTTTCACTACATTGTGTACTGTGCGTGACAAGCAAAATTTGTATTAGAAAAACGTACGTTAAAAAATTTACTTTGTGGAATTCAATAAAAACAATCGGCAAAACATTAAAGCTTATGACAAAATAATATATGAAAAACATAGTGTGTGTGTGTGTGTGTGTGTATAATACATATATAATATATATATATTTTTTTTTAAATAAAAAGGACACAACTTTCAGCTTTGCTGATTTGTATGCATATATGATTTATTGACTTATAATGAAGGCGATTGGACAGAAATCCTCCTGACTGGATTACATTATTATTTTATTGTAGTATGACAGACTTGAGTCTAGGTACTGTATGTATTCTTATGTAAGTTGTCATTTTAGATTTTTCGAGCCTGAAACCCTCTATCCTGTTTGTGTGTGTGTTACTGTTTGCAGTTATGTATCTTTATTAACACTAGCATCTGGACTTCACAGGTGGATGCAACAGAGTGCGAACCGAAGAGCTTCATCTACATGAGCGAGGACGCTCTGACTAACCAGGACAAGCTGCTGGTGTTGATCCAGGGCAGCGGCGTGGTGCGAGCAGGCCAGTGGGCTCGACGCCTCATCATCAACGAGGACCTGGATAGCGGCACGCAGATCCCTTTCATCAAGAAGGCCATGCAGGTAAACGCGGCCGACTCCTCGGCTCAACACGGTGATTTATGGGCTAGTTCGGAATTCTGATGGTGTTATTGTTCCAGGTTTTGAGGCATCATTAAGGTCTTTGACTATGGATCCTCTATGACAGTCTGAATTGATGTACTGATGCTTTAAGTACCTTTTATATTGTGATTTTACGTCTTCTGGCCAATTTCTTCTTCTTAAATTGGTACCAATTATCTAGACTGTGCTGTCTAGAGATTAATGGTCATTTAAGTGAAGATGTGAAATCTCCTGAGCTTCACCGCTCTGTTTTAATTGAGAAGCGAGTGTCTCTTGAGGTGTAAGGACATTCTATAGTCAGAAGAAGTAGTACGATATGTGTATAACATTCTTGTTTGTGTGTATGTTCGCTGAAGCATATCATGTTCTAGAAATCGGCTGCATCGTTGATCATGTTCAAGCTGTCCCAGTATTTGTTAAACTGTTTTTGTTTAAATACTTTTTAGGGTCGTGAATTGACATTTACATGAACTCTGCACAAAACAGGATGAAACTACTTTATTTCTTACTTTTTTGACAGCATTTAGTCGGACCTATTTGGAGTTTTTTTTGTTATCTAAGGCCTGTATGCCGCAAGTGAAATATTTTGGTTTGTGTTCTTTAAAACTGACTGTTGGGCCTGTAAGCAGCTTTGCACACAGTGATGTGTAAAAAAAAAAAATTATATATATATATATATATATATATATATATCTATATCTATATCTATCTAGTGAGTACACCCCTCACATTTGTGTAAATATTTTATTATATCTTTTCATGTGACAACACTGACGAAATGACACTTTGCTCTTTGCTACAATGTAAAGTAGTGAGTGTACAGCTTGTGTAACAGTGTAAATTTGCTGTCCCCTCAAAATAACTCAACACACAGACATTAATGTATAAACCACTGGCAACAAAAGTGAGTACACCCCTAAGTGAAAATGTCCAAATTGGGCCCAATATTTTGTGTGGCCACCATTATTTTTCAGCACTGCCTTAACCCTCTTGGGCCACTGGAGTCCTCTTTCACTCCTCCATGACGACATCACAGAGTTGGTGGATGTTAGAGACCTTGTGCTCCTCTACCTTCCGTTTGAGGATGCCTCACAGATGCTCAATAGAGTTTAGTCCATCACCTTCACCCTCAGCTTCTTTAGCAAGGCAGTGGTCATATTGGAGGTGTGTTTGGAGTCATTATCATGCTGGAATACTGCCCTGTGGCCCAGTCTCCGAAGGGAGGGGATCATGCTCTGCTTCAGTATGTCACAGTACATGTTGGCATTCATGGTTCCCTCAGTGAACTGTAGCTCCCCAGTGCCACAGTGCCAAAATGTCATTTGTTCAGTGAGGGGTGTACTCAATTTTGTGAGATACTGTGAGTGTGTGTATGTGTGTATATGTATACATTCTATATGTATACATTTTATATATATATATATATATATATATATATATATATATATATATATATATATATATATATATATATATATAACACATGCATATGCAAGATGTGTGTGTAAATCATTTCTGTTGTTGGTCGAGTAAACCACGCATCAAATATAAAAGTAAACATTTTTATAACCGACAACATCGATGGCAGCTCTCATTAACTCTGTATGATTCACAGTATAAAATTATTTGCTTATTAATACTCAAATGCATCCAAACACATAACCCAAAGACTAAGTTTTAAGTAATTATCTATCTATCTATCTACCTACCTACCTACCTCTTCTTAGACGTTTCGCATAATCGTCCACCACGCTTACAGGAATTTTTGGCCACTCTTCCATGCAATATTCTTTCAGCTGCAAGATATTTGAGGGTTTTCTTGCATCTACTGCGCATTTCAAATCCCCCCACAACATTTCAATAGGAGTCAAATCCCGGCTTTGACTAGGACATTCCATAACCCTGCATTTATTCTTTTTGAGCCATTCCTTGGTGGACTTGCTAGTGTGCTTAGGATTATTATCCTGTTGAAAGATCCACTTTCAAGTTCAACTTTTGGACAGATGGCCTCACATTATCTTCAAGCACTCTGTGATATGATGCAGAATTCATAGTTGTATCAATGAATGCAAGCTGTCCTGTTCCTGAGCCAGTGAAGCAACCCCAACCATGACATTTCCATCACCGTGTTTCAAAGTTGGTAGGAGGTGCTTCTCATGAAAAGCTGTCTTTGGTCTGTACCAAACGTGTCTGCTGTTACTGGGCCAAACAACTCTATCTTTGATTCTTCTGTCCAGAGCACATTATTCCAAAAGGCCTGGTCTTTGCCTATGTGCTCAATGGGAAACTGTAGTCTTGCAAAGGCTTTTTCCTAGCACGCCTCCCATGCAGGTCAAATTTATGCCCTCTCTCTCTGATTGTAGATGCATGCTCTCTGACATCAGCAGTTGCAAGACCTACTAGCAGATCCAGCGATGAAACTTTGGGGTTCTTGGAGACTTCTTTATTGCATCAGACGGTCTGCTTTTGAGCTGAATTTGCTGGGACGGCCAGTTCTATACAAACTGGCAGCCATTTGAAATCTGCGCCATTTGTAGATTATTTTCTTTATAGTGGAAAGCTGCACTTCAAATAATTTGGAGATCTTTTTAAACCCCCTGTCAGAGTCATAGGCATCCACAACCTTTTTTTCTGATGGCCTTACAGAACTCTTCACACACCTCAGTAACAAAGGGAACACCAGACACTAGATATGAGAGGGATCTAAATAAGACCGGTTCCACCTGTACTCCCTGAGCAGGTTCTAATCACCCGCACCCAATCCTTACTTTTTCCATGTGACTGATATGTTTTTTTGGTTATTTAAATTTAAATTGTGAATATTACTATGAAATGTCAATTTTATGTGACAGAGTGCATCACCTTTATTAATAGGCAGTTTCAAATGCTTGCTTGTCCAAACATAAAAAAAACCCCATCTCAACCATATATATATATATATATATATATATAATATAAAATGCGCCCTGCTGAGGCCGTGTTTGATTTTGCAGCCTCTCTCTAGTTCTCCCTCCCTCCTGCTCCCATACAGTAGGCATTGATTTACGCAACAGAAACAAGCCGTTTGTAGTTATGTGTGTACTGTAAACTGTAATTTAGATTTTCATTTCTTTTCTCTGTCGGAGAACGTCTCCCCCAGCTGTACGCCAGGCTAGTCGTTTGTCACGTCGCCCACTGCTACCTGTATAATTTCATCGGCCTCTGCGTTCAAATTGACTTAGGGGAGATCTCCCTCTCTCTTCCATCTAAATGTCATAAAACACACACGCATCTGTGTCTGCCGGCGAAGTCCCTCTCCACGCAAACCGCGGAATGCAGGATAGAGATGATGAGTGTGTGTATATATATATATATATATATATGTGTGTGTGTGTGCGCGCGCGTGCTTGAGAGTGCTTCCGAGTGTGCGTTTGAATAAACGTTCGGGTGTGTGTTACCGTAAAGTGGCTTATTGCGTTCGCAGTAGAGGTGCATTGTGGGGGATGTACAGTGACAGCTGGTTGCTGCTGACCATTCATCACGCTAAATAAGCGCCATGCCTTCTGGGCTCTGACATCATCATAATAGCATTTACAGGAAGAGCGACCCTGCGGGCCAGAATGCCTGCGTCCGTCCTGCTGAGAGCATCTGCACGTCAGTTTGTGCTTTTTGAAGTGACAGGCTGCTTTCCTGATTTTCCTGGGTGATCAACCAGGACGCCCGAAGCCACGGCGGTGCGCTATACAGATACGATGGCTGTATATCGTCATAAGTTACGTCACGATGTATATTTAACGTTTTAGCGGTTAAACAGGAAGCATGAGTGGTTTTATCATTGAGACGTGTCGCACAACAGTAGCAGTAAAGTTGTGCTGGATCTAGAGAACTTTTAAATGTCATTCTACATGTCGTGTTCTGTAAAAACGATGCCGTCAGGTATCGTGATATGTCCGCTCCCTCAAGCCGTGTGTTACCCTTGCTGACCTGGCGTCTTATTTTACGGTTTTTTTTGTTTTGTTTTTTCTCAGTTTGTAATTTCTCATATCTCATCAGTAAGGCACCATGAGATGAAAGTAAGTTGCAGATAACTGCCCCTGTACCTCCAGATGGTCAGCATCCTTTCAGCTGATTTCCGATTTAAAGAAAACTGTCTCAGTTAACACTCATAGGCGTGTCGCTTGATGGATATAACCGAGTAAGCAGCCAGAGAGAGAGCGCAGAGACGGAAAATCGGCACAGGAGAAAGTGAGAAGGCTCCAGGAAAGCGGAGTAGGCTTCACTCGCCAAAGCTTGCGGAGAACGAAGAGAGGCTTTTCATCTCTCTCACATCTCGGGTGGGCTTTCCTCCGCCGGCCCAAAGATCAAGTAGAACCCGTCCATCTCTGTTTCATCACATCCTCGTCTCCTCCTCCTCCTTCTCACTTCTTTGTCTGCTCTTTCTCTTCCTTGTTCAGCTCATTAGCTCAAATTGAGCAGAAGCATTATATATATATATATATATATATATATACACACACACACACACACACACACACACACACACACACACACACACATACAAAACAATGTGCTTTCTCTCTGTGTGTGAGTGTGAGTGTGTGAGAGCAGAGTGTGACGTTGAGCTCATTGTCAGTGTGGATAATGAAGCTACATCTCTTTTAAAGGTGACTGAAGGTAGCACCTGCTTGGGAAACAGTGTGGCACTTGGTGGATCTGTAACTTTTAATCATTGTTTACTTTCCTGCATTTGGAAGGTGGTCGTCCTTGAAATTAATAGTGTGTGTGTTTTAAGTAGGAAACGTGCACACACACAAAATGTATAAAAGTGGGTACACTCACATACAGCAGTGTGGTTTATTTCCAGTGTATCTGACAGCTACAGGGAATTTTGTCTCTCTCTCTATTTATTTATTTATTTGTTTATTCCTTTATTTACCCTCCAACTCACTCGTAAGGCTTTCCCAGTTTTCGTTCTTTTCAATCACGCCATTCGTGCTGAATGTTCTAAACATTTTTGTCCCACCCCCCCAATACACACGCACACAAATTAATGTACGTTAAAGTTTCAGATGCGGTGTCGGCATGTCCCACCGGCATTCCAAGAAATCTCAGCCTTCTACGTGTAGGATTAGGTAGTACATCTTACTCGCAAGTTGATTTTTGAAACTGCCTCCCTCCAAAACGGAGTCGAAATGTGCTGCCCTTTTTGAGCACATATGGCAAGATGTAATCCTGTAAACAAAACAAAACAAAAACCCTGTTCTAGATGCAAATTCGTGCATATATATCACTGGTGTTTGTATCCGTGTCAGAAACCCGAAGCTGAAATCTGCTTTTCACAGTTGGGACAACATGAAATAATGGCAAACACGCCAATACCATTCAATATGAGCCTATCTAATTGCACTCTTTGGCGTTGCTTGCCCCGCCCACAGTCACGTTGCTTCCTGTCCCTCTATTATGTCAATTTGTTGTAAATCAATTGCTTCTGGTCACTACGTCCCGTCACGTCACTGCCGTTGTAATCGCACGGTTATCCCGTACTCACACCAGCAAAATGACAACAAAACAAATAGCCGTTTGTAGCTTCTGATACGAATGTTAATGCTGAATGGTGCAGTTATGCAGTTTAGTGAGGGATTAAAACGGAGGAGCCGTCGCTATTAACGAGCTGTTATTGTGCAACAAACACCGTTAAGTGGAACTCAAGGCCGAGGTCCGAGGAGTTTACCGGAGCCAGGGATTTGGATTGTTCTTAAAGTTTAGCCTTTACAGTCGTAGCATTTAGCAGACACTCGTGCATGGACACGTCGTGCATTTAATTGATTTCGTGATGGGGTGGCATGGTTACAGGTTGGCGCAGCAGGTAGTGTTTACGTTTACGGCATACATTTCGGCAGACATTCTTAAGTGCTTTGAAGTCTTTATCAACAAATACATCGCGATGCCGGTTCACTGGGTCACGGATGAAGTATATAATCAGTCTATAAAACTCTGTTGGGGTGGGAGTATCGTATGAAAAGGACACCGAGCACAGATCCAGGGTCCCCAGGTCCCCGGATCAACCCTAAGCTCAGGTTGCAGGTTACTCAGAGTTTTGCATGTTGTCCCTCGGGGTTCTCTGGTTTCCTCCCCTTGTCTAAAAATGTAAGTAGGTGAATCGGCTGCATTTGATGGCCTTTAGGTTTGAATAAGTGTGTGAACGTGTGTATAAATTCTCCCACCTCACGCTCCGTGGTCCCGGGATCCAGGCTCTGGATCCACGGTCACCCCGACTAGGATGTGAAGTCTTAGATGGGGATTTAGCGTCTTTTGAAGAGCGACTCGGCCGCTCGGACAGCCAGGTGCTTCGACTATCCTTGTACACGATGACAAATTTACACAGAATCGAGAAAAAGATCACTTCCCATGCCATGTTAATCTGTCGCCACCGTGTTTACGCAAGAAATGACGGGTTGCCTGCGGGGTTAGCGTTTTGAGTCAGTCTGAAGGTTTTCGTGTATTTTATAGCAATCAATAGATCATGATGCTCAGAACAGAAAAGAAATCGATGACGAGAAAAGCAAAACTCCATCTAGTGTTACCGAGTAACATCAAGCTTCTCTGTATTCCGGTTACCATAACACCCTGAGAAGTCTAATCCGCAATCCCGTACACGCACCACCATGTCACCTTGTACTCATTAATCAGATCTCACTCAGTGTTCAAGCACACACAGCTGACTGTTTAGCTGTGTGTGAGTAGGGTGTGTGCTGTTAGTCCCACTGAGCAGGAGATAAGTGACAGGTGTGAGTCTACAGTGGCTCAAGGACACCTGGGCGCCTCACACTCTGCGTGTATGTATGTGAGAGAGAGAGAAAGAGAGAGAGACGGGGGCTTGTGCTTACTGACAGCTAATCCCGACATGATTTCAGGCCCATGGCAGCTGGATCATCACCTTCCGGCCCTGTCAAGTAAGAGGCTGGAGTTTGCGCGAGAGCCGAGGAAAGTACAGGAGTCCGACGCAGGAGCTAGCTAGCTTTCAGTGCTGGATTACAGTGCAGTGTGCTGGATCGTAGGAGTGTGGGAAGTTAGATATCGAACACCATTTCATGCTGTGCTATTTAAAAAAAAAAAAAAAAAAGGCTGTGGGACTAGCTAATTTACTCTTCCATCTCCTCTCCTCTCAGCTCAGAGCGCTGGGCTTTCTTTCAGCGCCGGATTGATTCAAGCTTCGAGCGCCTTGTTTAAGGCAGCAGTTCCATACCCTGACACTAAGCCAGCCGAAATGTAGCCAAAGCTAATGCGGGGATTTGATTGGAAAGGATGATGAGTTCCTTCTCTATTTTTTCTTCTTCTTCTTCTTCTTTTTTTTTCCCTTCCCTCCTCCTCTCACTCCGAGATCTCTTTCTCCTAGCGGCTCTCAGGAAGCACGAGTGAAAAAGAGCTCTTGACAGCAGCAGCATAAATGCACTAAGACTCTACCGCCGCCTCATCCAACATCCGTCCCTCGCTCTCACTCACTCTCCCTGTCTCTCAGTTCCTTTTTCTTCATTTTCTTCCCCGTTACATCTCTCCCTATCTCTTTTCCTCTCCGTCTATCTCTACCTCTCTGTCCTATTCTTACATCGACCCCCTGCTCGGTTGGGTTTTTTTTTTTTTTTTTTTTTGTGTTGCTTCGACCACCTCCCATCAGCACACTGAACCACCGCACCCTCAATCCTCCACAACACCCCACACACACACACACACACACACACACGTGCATGTATTCAGAAGCCCACTGCACTACTCGACTAGTTCCTGCCTAAAAAGAAAAAAAAATCAATGAGGGAGAAAAACGAACAAATGCATTTCATAAAGAATAAAGACTTTAATAAAAAATAAGATCCATATCGTTGTCTCTCCCCCTCCCCTTGTTCTTGTTAGTCGGTTAGGAGACTTGCTGGAAAGAAGGAGGAGGTGTGGTGTTTTCAAAAGTGTGTCAAAAGCCTTGGGGTTTGTATCTGCCCAGAATTTCAATGGGAGGCTGAAAGGGGGCCGGGAAACGGCTGAACTCAAACACAGGAATCTTGTTTAATTTCTGTCATGTTGCTCTTTTTTTTTTTTTTTTTTTTTTTTTGCCAGATTGATGTCTTTTTCAAAACCGGCTTGTGCACCCCCAACTACCCCTCTCCCGCCTCTTTCTTTCTCTCTCTCTTTCACGCACGCTGTCTCTCTCCCCTTCTTTTCCTCTCTTTCTCTCACATGCCTATACTAGCTTACCCCTTCTTCTCTGTTCTCCTCCACCTCCTCCTCTCGATCTTCCTCTGGGGACTTGGGTGGATTTCTCATCCCTATTTATGATCGGTAGTGGTATAGTTGAATCTTACACACACACATATGTTCTTCACAGGAGTTTACGTAAGACCGCTCTGATGGACACACCGTCTGGAAGTATCCCAGTGTGGGTCAGTGCCTTGTCCAGAATCATGTTGCATTTCCTTACATGTTACACCAGGCAGTTTACTTGCACTACAGTTAAAGATCCCCCCCATAATAGTTGTGTACAGGAGTCACAATATGGTCACAGCTGTCGAGCGTAATAATTACAAAGACCCAGCCTGGGAAGAGCACAGCCACAGTCAGGCTAAATTAAAAATTGATCAGAGAGGGAGAAAACGTTATTTGGTGGCCGTATTCCCTCGTCTTCACAATGTGGGTTCGGGTCTGTTCCGCTTACTGTTTCTGCCTTTCTCTTTCTCACGCATATTTACACTCTCTCCCGGTGTCCTCTATCGGAGCTCGTCCGCAGCGTGTCTTTGCGTAGCGAGGGTCACCGGACGGCAGTAGCTATGAATTATTGAACTTTTTACGATGGTTCTACAACCCGCCATGCTGCTGCTAATTAATACATCTCATAAAAGGACTTCAAAATAACAGTCCACAGAAACCACCGAGCATTCAACAATATATACATTCTTTAACGCTATACATACACGATGTATCGTTTGTTAACGCAGGTTTATTAAGATCTCCCCAAGCCAACGGTAGCAAGCCTTTCACTCTCTTTCAACAGCATTTACATGCTCAAACTCGGTTCAGGTTTGTGGAGCTAGCTTGGGATGTTGGCTAGTTGAGTAAGATGAGTCATTGTTTTTACCGATTTCTGTCTAAAAACCATGAACATGCCTTACGGTGCCGTGTGTAGCCAGTGTTACGCTAATCTTCAGACAAGCTCATGGATAAATCGATGGAAAGAAAACTAGCAACAGAGAAATCGTGAAATATATAGATGATACATGAGGACACGGAATAATAAATTAGAAATAGCTGGCCAAAAAGAGAAGTAAGTTTTTAAAAAAGAAAGAAAAAGAACTAGTCCAAAAGAGATCTAGCGAAAGAAAGAGAGAGAGAAAAAGACCTAGCTCAAAAGAGATCTAGCTAAAGGAAGAAAGAGAGAGAAAGACCTAGCTCAAAAGAGATCTAGTGAAAGAAAGAGAGAGAGAAAGACCTAGCTCAAAAGAGATCTAGCTAAAGGAAGAAAGAGAGAGAAAGACCTAGCTCAAAAGAGATCTAGTGAAAGAAAGAGAGAGAGAAAGACCTAGCTCAAAAGAGATCTAGCTAAAGGAAGAAAGAGAGAGAAAGACCTAGCTCAAAAGAGATCTAGTGAAAGAAAGAGAGAGAGAAAGACCTAGCTCAAAAGAGATCTAGCTAAAGGAAGAAAAAGAGAAAGTACTAGCGAAAGAAAGGAAGAAATAAGGACTAGCTCAAAGGAGAACTTGCTAAGAAAGAAAGTACTAGGGAAGGAAAGAATGAACTATCAAAAGAAAGAAATACCAAAGAGAAGAACTAGTGAAAAAATAAAAGAACTTGTAAATTAGTCAAAGAAATGAACTAGTGAAAAAAAATTGTTTTAAATTAAATAAAGAAAGAAAGAATTCGCAAAAGAAAGAAAACTAGTGAAAGAAAACAAATTAACTAATGAAAAAAGGCTAGGAAGAGCTAGCAAAAGAAATCAGTAGAGAAAAATGAAAATGAATGAAAGACACAAAAAAAAGGAAAGTGAAAGTTTTTTTTTTTTTTTTTTTAACAAAGGTGAGAATAAGAATGGAAAATGTAAACCGTATATACGTGTAGCGCTACTGAGCAGTCCACCTGCCAAAACACACACACACACACACACACACACACACGCGCCCAGTGAAGCCCCAAAGCATTTTATTGATTGCAGCTTAATTTTACTCGACTCCTTCATCCTCAACCTTCATTTGCCTGTCAGACCGGGCATGAGATTAAATAAAAGCACATCCATAGGCTCCGTGTCCTCTTCTGGACAAAGGATTCATAAACGAGATAAGATTTACAGCTTCAGACTCACTGTTGGGTGGAGAGTAGAGACACACACACACACACACACACACACACACAGGACAGTAGTGGTGTTTTCTAGCCCATCAGGCCTGACAAACTGCTCTCATCATCCAGTAGAGATTCCTGCACCACCATGTGTGCTGTGGGGCGGTTGATAATTTTGCTGCAAACTGATACCACGAAGCAGGCATCCAGCAAGGTGTTTGTGTGAGTGTGTGTGTAGAGGTCGGTTTGGTGCTGGAGCAGCGTGTGTGTCTGTCTCGACGAGATGGACTTGTTTAGATCCTTTCACACAGTGCCTCAGGCAGCATATGAGGCAGTCTTCACTCGATCTCTCCCTGAGACCACTCTCCAAGGCTGAAGAGAGACCGTAAGATGGAGTGGGTGAGCAGAGACTGAGGGGGAAAAAATAGGAGAAAAGGAGTAGTGGAGAGAAATAGTATCCAAAAAGTATCAAAAGAATTGATAGAAAAGATTAGCGTATAGGTTAGGTCAATTGCACCTAACTTCTTCCTCAGAACACTTGCGCGAGTTCTGTATCGGCCCGTGGTATTGATCAGATCTCTCACATTTTTATAAGAAATGTCAAGCTCATGCACGTCTTTGCCCCGGCCACTTAAATTTTACATGAGGTCAGGGTTCATCCTGGGTGCTGGCCGTGCCTCATGCAGCTCTCCACGTCATCTTGTGAGGGCTCGATCGAAGAGACGGGCTTGCCGCGCTAATGGGGGTTAACAGGGTCCCAGCCGTAGATTGAAATAATAATAATACTAAAAAAAAAAAACAGCTATGTCGGTAAATATTTTTTTTTCCCCCCCTTCCCTGTCCCACGTCAGAGGGAGATGAAAATGAATGATTTTTCGAGAAGCCTGCTCTTAAGGACCTCTGGCTAACTTTCAGCTGGCCGAAGACCTCGACGTCTGCGAGGCTAGCTGGTGATAATGCAGATGGACTGCTGGCCCTGTTTCAAGGGGTTTTAAATGGCCTCTCCATATCTGTCTTTATGAACGCTGGTCCTCTGGAGACAGCCTGAGTGAAAACATAATGGCAGCTGGTTCAGCGTTATTAAAGAAACCCGTTTCGCAAAGTGAGCTGTATGAGCGAAGAGACCTTCCGTGCATTCAGGACGGATCGGGTTTAGGTATTTTGGTTACCGGCTTGCCAGAGAACTTGCTGACCTGATAGCTATTTTTGGGGTGTAAATAGGTGAGAATGTTGTCCTTGCAAAGGTTAAGTGTGGCAGTGCTACTGACCCAATTTCAGGCTTGGGAGAGGAGCTTTTGTCAGGAAATATTCAAACCTATTCCCACCACCTGTGAGCTCTAGAGACCAAACTCTCAGTAGCTCTTAGAAATAAGTGTGTGTGTGTGTGTGTTGTTTGTGTGCACACAAGCGCAGATCTGTCACTTGCTCTCCTGGCTGCGAGTCGGAGAGGGAGTCGTGGCGTCGCCGGGTGAAAGCGCAGGGGAGAAATCAGCATTCGGGCTATGTCACCAAGCCCTGGTGCACTGGGACAAGCCAGACGCTCCGACAGGCGTACGTGCTTTCCCCACTGAGACACACACGCGCTCTCTCTCTCTCACACACACACACACACACACACACACACACACTTGTCCTTGAGGCACACTGACAACCTCTCCATAAGCATAAAGAAGCCAAACTCTGTCATTGCCAAGATCAGTCACTTAGTGGAAGCGTGTGAGTATACAGTGGCTTTACAAGGACTGTGTATGTCTCTGTGTTTTGGGGCTCAGATGATTTTGGAGCAGTGGCCAAGAGAAGCTCTGGCACTGGTGAACATCACTAATTGACTCCTGGAAGGTGCAGAGTGCCGAAGGTTCTCTCTGGACTCGCAGTGTCACTCCAGTGGGGCAAGTCACTGTCCAACGCTGGGGCATCAAACTTGGCCCTACTTAAGGCTTTATAGACAGACCCATGTGTAGCCCAGGTGTGCTGTCTGCTTAAACAGCTGGCACAGGCCTCAGTGAGCATCCATGCCAGTCTTCCTAGTAACGGAGTAATTAAAAAGATTCGAAGAGATACTGTCTTGTTCTCCCACTGCCTCTTGGAGGAGCAGTCCTGAATATAAACATTCTAGGTTCACATGGTGCTGAACCTTGATATAAGTTTAACTGAAGCCATCAAGTTGAGATGCGATAGCTTTGAGGCTATGAGACTTTAACTTGAATCTTTTGACTTTTAGTGAAGTCTACATGCAGTGAAATGTTTCATTTAGCTGTAATTAATGATCTTTAATTAGGTCTCTTCAATTCGCGGTATTCCGGTTTCCCCATCTGCAAAAAACAAACAAACATCCTGTTAGATGTAATATGTACTCTGGTGTCCTGCAGTTGATCGACATCCTGTCCAGGGTGTATTCCGGCTTTGCTCCCAGTGTTCCCGAGACCCTGGGATCAGCAGAATCCACTGTGACCCTGACCGGGACACTGATGAAGCGTTTGGCTGAAGACGACTGAATGGTGTCTCTTCAAAATTAGAAAGAGTCGTTCAAGCTACACTACAGCACTGAAGTTTATTCAGGTAACCATAGTCCATGTTCCCACATTCGAACCCCATTGATGGAGGCATTAGTGCAGTGTATGCTCAAAAGTATGTAGCCTCCGGACCATCACACCTATATGTGGTCCTTCCCCAAACTGTTGCCACAAATTTTGAAGCACACAATTGTATAGGATGTCTTTGCATGCTGTAGCATTAAGATTTCCCTTCCCTGGAAGTAAAGGGCCCAAACCTGTTTCATCATGACAGTGCCCTGGTGCACAAAGTGAACTCTATGAAGACATGGTTTGCCAAGGTTGATTTGGAAAACGTCGAGTGGCCCAAGCCCTGACCTCAACCCCCACTGAACACCTTCGGGATGAAAGTTGTCTGCACACTTGAGATCAGTAGCTGGTTTCTCTAATTCTCTTGTGGCTGAATGAGCACAAATCCCCACAGCCTCGTTCGAAATTCTAGTGGGAAACCTTCCTAGAAGAGAGCAGGCTGTTCTAACAGCCCATGAGCAAAGCTCTTAACCGTCAATTGCGTAGTTGTATCCTGTTTCAATTGTAAGTTGCTTTGGCTAAACGCATCATCCAGATGAGCTACATGTAAAATTCTGGACCTGTATATCTGCTTAGGGATGCCAGACTTCACTCGCATGCAAGGGTGATATGACCTAGACTTGACTTGGACTGCTGCTGACTTGAGACCCAGTTTTGCCTTGAGGGTGAGTGACTACAGTGTTGCCTCTGAGCCTTTTGCCACTGCTCCAGTGAAGTATGCAATTCCTAAGTTAGACTTTATTTGAAATAATTTAGTTTTTGTTGTTTTAATAATTTTCGTCATTGTTGATATCTGTACCATTTTGTTTTTGCGCTCACTCCATCTGAAGGTACTGACAGTATCAGGCTTATGTGGGAACCCTCTTGCGGCTTTTCAAGGTCAGCAGACTCCTTTAATGTCAGCCCAAATGTCACAGCGTGTACGTTCAGAACCCCTGGAGTCGATAAGGCGACCCTTTTGGGAGTAGAAGTGCCTCTGTTCAACTTTGTGCGCAGGTACATGTATGACAGTGTGAAGCCCATAGCCACCTCCTGTCACAGATACACACACACATACGCATGCATTCACACTCCACCCAGGGAGTGATATGTGTGTCAGAGACAGCAACCTTGGCTCTCTGGGCTCACTTTTCTGCAGGATCAACAGGGCTAATTATAGTGATGCACTGACACCTCTTCTCTCTGCCTGTGTTCTGGTGCCATTTCAATCACCTCCCACCGCCAGGTGCTTCACTGCCTCCCCCCCAAACCCCCCCACCAAGTGAGTGTGGCGAGGTATGCTGGAAATGTGCACAGGTTTGTGTTCATATGTAGGTCTATGTGTTGACATGGGAGTTAGCACTGGGGGGGTTCAGTGAAGGATCCTCATGCGCGTGTGGTACGAGCTTAGTGAGAAGTTCCTGAAACCTAGATCTGTCTGTGTGGGAGGTGTGAGAAGTTGTGGAAGATACAATTTCAGTGCAGTGCTTGGTGTCCCATAGTTTGGATTAGAGATGGATGGGTTGACTTTCCGAGAAGCTGATTATGAAGCACAATTGACCGATGACGAGTCGGTCCGATCGGAGGAAGGGCTGCATGATTTAAATTGGTGGTATTCCAATTATAGCGATTGCTGGAACTCAAGTTAGTCTTTCGTGTCCAAGCTATGTGCCTTAAAATGACTGTTGCAACATACTCACGAGTAGGCACAGTGCGTACTGCAATCTCACCGGTAGGGTCTTTAAACGCGATAATCCTGAATTTAAAAAAAAAAAAAGGCAGGATAAACCGGGAATATTTTAAATTGAACAACAGCGCAAACAAACTCCCATAAGCACATGGCTGTGCAACTGATTTAGAGATTTAGAAGCAGCAGTAGCAGGTTGATCCACTGAGCTGTTAAGTCTAACGTGGACGTGGGACTGACGTGTAAACTCCACATATCGCTTAAAGCTCAATGGGGTAACTTTATTTTTCACAAAAATGGTCTATGTGGGCAGTAACTGCTCAAGAGAGAATGAGAAGGACAGCATCGGAAAAGTGGACTATTTCTGACGTGGATGTCCGTAGCGCGGCTCCACACTTTGGTTGTGTTCCTTTAGCTTTTGGACCACTGCTGGACTTTTGTTGTTGGTCAAATGCAGTCTACACAGTATTAGTGGCTTAATGTCTGTGTTAAGCTTTCCATCTTCTGTAAATGTTTGGATACTCATGGTATGCCAATGCATGGTGTAGGCTGTACTTAAGTGTTGTATATTGTTAGTGATGTTAATAATCTTTGCTTCGCTTCTCCCATGAGGCAAACTTTGCAAGCAGTATTGGCGTATCTAAGACAGATATTGTGAAAAACTGCCAACCTGATGATGATTCACTTCAGGGCAGTTTATTTGCTATGCAGCATTGATTAGCTTGCAGTATTGGCCAGATCAAATAAGTATTAGCCTATCGCTGATTACAAATTTAGAGAAAAACCTGCCCGATGAAAGAAAAAAAAACCTAAAGAAAGGAAGAACTAGCAGGCAGAAGATAGAAGTAGCGTAAAAGAGTTAGCAAAAATGTAAGTATCTGTTATGTTTAATTTAACACTTGCCCCAGACGAGACTCACCCTGTGGATTTGGTTGAAGTTACGGTACTTTTCATTCCCTCTTCCCCCTCCCCCACCCCAAGGTGGTTACGGTCTTTTCTCCTCCCAGGATTTCTGGACAGTGGTGGTTCAAAGTTTAATGCTATTGGTTACTGATCAGAAGGTCGGGGGTTCAAGCCTGAGCACTTCCAAGTTGCCACTGTTGGGCCCTTGAGCAAGGCCCTTAATCCTTTCTGTTCCAGCGGTGCCGTATCACGGCTGACCCTGCACTCTGACCCCGCTTCCTAACGAGCTGGCATATGCAAAAAAAGAATTTCACTGTGCCGTAATGTGTATGTGACTCATAAAGGCTTTATTTCATGTTCTTCCGATTCTGATTGGCTTCTGGCAGCCAGACTAGGAAAAAATACATATTTCATAAAAATAAAAATTTCTGGTGCAGTTAAACCAAAATGATTGAATTTGTTTAAATGAATGCCACTTTGTGATCTGTCAATACACTCACTAGCAGTGACCTTCTCTCGGCTCTTTTTCTCGTGTATTAGTTCAGATGTATTAGTCAAGAAAGCCCTCATCATTCTGTGCTCTTTTAGAATCAGAGCAGCACCGAAGCCTGTGGTAATCTGGCACAGTGTTATCATCAGTGTCATTCCCCATGCATATGCTAACAGTATATCCCGTAACCCTCTTAGGACTTTGGTGAGCTTTGCCGACTTGTTTGCGCTTATGTCAAGTTTTCTTTCTTTCTTTCTTTTTTTTTTTTTGCTATGAGGCATGCCATATGCTGTCATGTCCTGTCAACCCCTTCCTCGCGGGGTAGTCAGTCATCAGAGCAGCAACCCCTCAATCCCACGTTTGGAAAGTTGTCACAGGCAACAGCGCAACTAGAGGCAGTTTCTTCGGGTGAGGGGTTGTTTGTTTGTTTTTGACGATGGAGGAAAGCGGCGCCGGTGGTCCTTGACGTACAACAATCCTGTCTCCTTCAAAAGCGGAGAGAGGAGGAGAGAAGTTACTTGTCCCTTCACTACCACCATGAGTGGAATCTGTTATCTCTGTGTGTGTGTGTGTGTGTGTGTATGTGTGTGTGTGTGTGGCTGAAAGGACCAAGGCTGGCCTCTTTATCGAGGTTTGCTGCAATGGAGGACAAACAGCAGTGATAGGGTCTGGCGTTGCCTTTGATGCTCTTGAGCCGCTCCAGCAACATGTTGGTGATAACTTACAAGCATGATAAACATTCTACATCCTTGTTAGCGTGCTTTGAGTGTGTGAGTGTGTGTGAGTGTGTCCCCCTGTGTGTGGGCGGGTGAAAAAATGCAATCGCATACTGTTTTATGCATTACAGATCCTTGTTCTGATTTTTTTTTTCCCCCTTCTCCTTTTACACCACAGTGTTGTGTTTTGCGAAATCGTGTTCTACAAGCCGTACAGACGAATTATCCCTGCAGTGTATCCCAGCTTGCCGACCTTGCCCTGCATTCGTACCCTTGGATCCCATTTATATATTTTTTATCTTTTGGGAGTCCTTTTGTGTTTGTTTTTCGCTTTCATCCCAGCGATGATTTTTCAGTGCCCCACTACTTCTAGTTGCCTGAATGCCGAAATTTGCATCGCCCTTTTAAGTTCTTGTATTTACGGCTGCCTAGAGTGTGTGACCTTGCAACGCTTTCCGAGGATGTTGCAGCATTGCACAATACAACAAACAGAAAATCCCATTTACACTGTGCTTAACTCGATATTGCATAATTTCAGTGGCTTATACTTTTACAGTAATGTAACTTTGTAAAAAGGCTCACTTCTGAACAGGCCTTTGAATCCTTCAGTTGGTTGGGAAGGAATTTAGAAGAAGGGGTGGCTAGACAGTTCAGAGAATGCACTCTTCTGCAATCATGCCACTTCCTCAATGATTGCTTGGCAGCAACATATTACCATTGGGGAATTGTTGGATGATTTGACCCCCATGAAAATAAACGAGTTTGAGAAGAGCTTGCATTGACGTGTTGCTATCTGTGTGAGCTATGTAAAGCTGATAGTTAAACTACATTTAGCAGGTGGCATTCTTTCTTTTCAATATACAGTCCTCTCGGAAACTGTTGGAACGACAAGGCCAGTCCAGTTGTTTTAGCTGTAGACTGAATACTTTTAGTTTGGGATGAATGAGTAGAGAGTTTAGAATTTCACCTTTTATGTCCTGGTATGTGTATGTAGATATTTTAAACGACATGGCACATTTTGTATCAGACCACCCGATTTGTAGACGAGCAAAATATTGGAACATATGCCTGACAGGTGTTTCTTTTTCTTTTTGTCCTGTTCGATCGATTGTTTAAGCAATACATAGCTCTGAACCTCTACTCGTGGTTTTGGCCTTCAGTTTCACTTGTGAAGACTGCATTTGGTGTTGAGCCAGTATGAAGATCAGAGAGCTGTCTATGGGAGAAAGGCAAGCCATTTTGAAGTTGGGAAAAGAGGGAAAACCAATCAGACGTATTACGTAAACATTGGGCACAGCCAGTACAATAATATGGAATGTCCCGTAAAAGAAAGAAACCACTGGTGTACTGATCAAGAGACACCGAATGAGTCGGCCAAGGAAAACAGCTGGTGAAGGAAACATTGCGAGGGCCGTGAAGAAAAACACAAATACAACGGTCAGTGACATCAGCAACAACCTCCACAGAGCATAAGAGCAGAATTAGAGAGGTCATACCACAAGATGCAAACCACTCATCAGCAGTAAGGATCAGAAAGCCATACTGGAATTCGCAGAATAATAGAGAGATGACAAGAGAGCCACAAAAGTTCTGGAACCAAAGATGAACCTCTACCAAAGTGTGGAGAAAGAAAGGATCTGCTCATGATCCAAAACAGACAAGCTCATCTGTGAAACATGGTGGAGGTAGTGTCATGGCTAGGGTTTACATGGCTGCTCCTGGAACTGGCTCACTAAACTTGATTGATAAGTTGAATTCGGAAATCTACAGGAATATTTTCTCTGTCAGTGTGCAGAGAAATGTATCCAAATTTATCGGGAGGAACTTCATGCAGCAAGACAATGATCCAGCACACACTGCCAACACAACAAAGGGCTTTATCAAAGGGGAAAAGTGGAAGGTTTTACACTGGCCAAATCAATCACCAGACCTTAACCCAATTGAACAGCATTTCACCTCCTGAAGAGGAGACGAGAAACCCGCCTTTGGTCAAACTTTTTTACCACCTGCGGTAAAAGCCTGGTAAAGTACCACAAAAGAAGAAACCAACAATTTGGTTTTATTAAAAGCAAGGGATATGCGACCAACTATTCAGTGTCCTTTACTTTCATATACTTATACTTGCCTAAACATTGGGTGGTCTGATGCAAAAGGTTCTGTGTTTTATGTTGTTTAACACCATCTAGATGTAAATGCCATGAAAGAAAAGCTGGAATCCTGAACTCTCATCTCGTATCCATTGTTTGATCACAAACCCAAATGTCCTTGGTGTATCGCACGAAGAAATGAATTGGCTTTGCCGTTCCAACAGTTTCAGAGGGGACTATAAGCTACTTGTAGTGAAGCAGCTACATTTCTCCGAAGGATCAAGGTTGGCAAGATACTTTAAACATGTTCCTAGCTAAGGGAAACAAAATGTAACGCAAACAAATAAACGAAGTGCATTTTTGAAGTGTCCTGCCAAACACTCCTCCCAAGATTATGCAATTATGATGTGTATACGATGCATGCTTTCATCTGCCTCATCTGATGGACAGCCTGCAAATAGTTTAGACCCTCCTACCGTTCTGAAAAACCATTCCATTTGCATGCCTGTTTACCATTTATTATATACAGAAGCTATTGTAGTTTTGATTCCTGTACCTTTAATTAAGTAGCTCTTGGGTGCCTATAGTTTTACTGAAGTGGGTCATTACACAACGGCTTGATGGTCCCATAAACCACTGGGGGAGGGACAAGCAGTTTGTACACGTCTCTTCCGGCAAACGTATATATTGCTGTGCTCTGAATTGTTGTTGAAGATTCTGCCAGTTGTTGATTCATCAATAAAGCAGTCACGTGTAGGTTTGAACTGAGAAGTCCAGTTTATTGTGCCAGGTACTAACAGTTATTGATTGGTTCTATCTGCCTTTCCTCTGTTTGTTTTCTTGTTTGCCTCACAACAGCAAATTTGCTCAGTGTCAGGTTTTGGCAGCCAAACCGAATTTACTGATTACTACACTCGACGTGCCAGGAGTCTGTTTTTCTTTTTCTTCCTGTGCCAGTAGTTTTCAGAGACGAAGAATGAGAGACAGTTGTAGAGAGATGTTTTCTCTTTCTCTCTCTCTCCCCCTCTGACCAGAATGAATCAAATGCAGTTTATCTGACCCAGTTCCAACCTCTCTTGCTCTCTTTCCCTCTGTCCCTCCCTTCCTCCTTTTCTACTGTCTTTGAAGTCCACATGCTGATATTCCTCAACAGGAGGCATGGTGTGTATGGAAAAAAAATGTGAGTGGAAGGTGAGGGTTGAACATGAGAACAAATGACAAATATATATATATATATATATATATATATATAAATATATAAAAAAAAAAAAAAAAAAAAAAAAATATATATATATATATATATATATATATATATATATATACATATATACATATACACACACACACACACACATATATATATATATATCAGAGCATAGCAGTAATTGTAAGTGCTTGTAGTACCATGCTCCGGCTGTGACAAGCAGAGAGCATAGAGCAGGTAGCTCCTGTTCCCCAGCATCACTGGTTTATTTATCGTCTTTTCTGTTTGTTACCAACTGAGCAGTGTCTGGGGATCTGACCTAGAAAGGTCCAATCGCTCTTAGTCAAGCCCTCAACCTCCTCCCGTGAGCCGAGGGGTGCCAGAGACTCAGTCATTTCCGGCAGAATGGGGAGCAGAGCTCACTCGCACAGCCGAAGGGCGACCCACTTCAGGGACATGCACTACTGCCAGCCTGGCGTGTGTGTAGTGAGGGCAGGGAAGATGGGGCATAGGCCCCACTGAGAATAGTTCATGAGGTGTTCGGGCTGCCTCGATGGTCACCACTTTGTTATGCCCTGCGGGTCAGCAGGTGTTTTGGGGAAAGCACGAATTCCCCGAGTTCTCTCTGTTCTTGCAAGGGTAATTCAGAAAGCAAAATAAAGGTGAACAATAAAATGCTCAAGGTGATTGATGTGCTTTATTGCATGTATGTATTTTTTCAATTTCTGGTTCAATGCAGACTCGAGAGCGGTAGTACTGTACAATTTCATCTAATTAAAAAGCTGCTTTATAATTCCTGACGAACGAGCAAGGACTTTACTCGGTAAGCGGAACTGATTATGCAAAGTCAACGAGTCTTAAGCAGGGATGGGAGGATTCAGTGTACCGAGCCGATTCTTTCCAGCTATTCCGGTGAATCAAGCACCCGATTCGACGATTCGTTTAAATTCACACTTGGCGGTAAGTAATAAAACAGATCATTGAACGCCAAGAAGTAATACAGAAGGTGGTCAATGCAAAGTAAGTACAGAGTTAACATGTTATCGTAGATCTTTAGGTCTTTAGATTCAGTTTCACCCAGGGGAAGGTAAAATTCTAGCCTGTGCACGTAAGCTTGGACTCTTCAACCCCGAACACTAACCACAGGCAAACCACACGCAAAGTGGTAACTGAATAAACTCAATAAAAAAAAAAGAATCAGTTCAGAAGAACGATTCGTCTATGAGGAGGGCATCGCTAGTTTTAAACTTCAAACAGTTGTCTAATATGGTAGAATAGAGTAAAAGAATTTTTATAAATAAATAAAAGAATGTATCCCCTAATGACTATTTCCAAGTGGTTATGAATCATACAGCAATGATTCCTGTGCTTTTCTGGTGGCCACCTCTGAGCAGAATATCAATCTTTTTACTGAACTGGAACTACGCTGGAGGCTATCGTGGGAACAATTGTATCCAAAAACAAAAACAACGAGCGAGCGAGCCTCTCCTCAGCCGAAGACGCCACAAGGCCAGTGAGAGATGACTCCCTGGGCTCCTGCCCTCGGTTGTAAATAGCCTCATTCTGCATCCGCAGGAAGCACCAGCCTGACAGAAGCCCCTGCAGCGCTAGACTGCTTTGCTTTGTGGCTGTGGGAGATTGATAAATAAGCATCGCTTCTCGGTCAGCGAAACACGCATCTATCTCCAATATAATCATCAGCACTACTTTTGCTCTAAGCTGTAGTGGGCTTTGTTTAAGATCCGACTCTGTCTGGTTCACGAAGCCTGCTTCCCGGCTTGTACGCAAATGCGCACGGTACAGCAGACTTAGGTGTCGATGTAACGTGCGAAACATCTGGATGTTCCTGTGATTTTTTTTTTTTTTTTTTTTTCAGTGTTAGATATCAACTTAGACCGTTCTCTCAGTTTTTGCACAGAGCAACAGCTTCTGAACTTCGTCGATTGATCAAATGCCCCCTTTTGGTCTTTGTCCTCTTTTGGAATTGAAGATGAACTAGAGAAGCGTAGGTTCTGGGGGCATGCTTAACCTTTTGCTGTTGTTGGAGGAAGGGTACTAGGAGTCTCTTCAGGTTTTCCTGTTCAATTAAAATTCTGCAGCTTTTTTTCGCAAGCTTTTTGAAGTTGGCCTCGGGCCCTGAAAGACTCATCAACGGCGGTAGGCTAGATTGCGTACAGGTACCTGCAATGTTATTTCAAATGGCTTAATTAGTTTCTGACTGCAGATTCTGACGGGGTTTACACCACGCAGCACATTTATTCACTTGAGAGAATGATTGAAACCATGTGACATGGGCACTCTTTGCCCCTGGTTTTGCTTTCTGGGTCATGCTCTTTCGCGGTTTATTACCATGTGGAATAGATTCTCACTTTATCACCATCACTTGTTGGTCACATGATATGTATTGAATTAAACCGACATTCGCACTGATATTTTACCCTCTCTTACGAATTGGGTTTTTAATGAAATATTTCCTTCCATTTAATAGGACGTGTTCTTTAATAACTTTGATACGATGGGCTTTCAGAACGGTTTTCTTTACGATGTATACTTTTGTGTCTCTTCTGCTGTAGGCATCTCGCATACTGTCATGGATGCCAGCCTTGTACTTTTTGTTATAAGTGATGTCACCACCTTAAACCAGAGGTTCTCAACCTTTTGTGACTTAAGTTGGCAACACAGGTCTGCACTGACAGATGGATAAAAGGTAGACTAAGCTCCGCCTCCCCCCAGCAAAAAGAAAATACAGAGGGAGAGGGAACGCGGGGATTTTCATTTACGCACATTCTATTTGAAAAGCAATAAAATACACCCATTCCCCAAATGATGCCCTGTCTGTGTTTCTTTTTCTTCTTCTTCTTTTTGTTTCTAGAAAAAATTTGTGTCCCCAACCCATGTTGAGAACCTCTGCCTCAAACCATTGACTGAGGTCTGTTCTTGTTTGTTGACCATAACACAGACCTTGAAATCCCTTTCAGAGGACGTCGCATTGGCGAAAATGTCGGCAGATGTTGTCGCAGTAGCTTTTCTATTGTTGATCTCATCTTCAACACTAAACCAGAGTATGCGTCTAGTGACCAACTCTCTCTGAAATAATGGAACGCGAAGACGAACACGCGGAAACTGCTTTGTGGGATGTGGTTCATGTCCTTGGAGTGGCAGGTTTGTATTAAAAAACACTTTCAACATGTCTAAGTGGTGTGACAGACCTGCGTGATTGGACGATCAGTTAGTGCAGGAAAGCTATTAAGTTTTGCTGTGAGAAATCCTATATTTCCAGATGTGTCAAAATATTATTTCTTCATGGTTTGAGGCTGTTTCAGTTAAGTGGTAGACCGTTCGGTCATCGTAATGCTCCAGGCTCAAGTGGGCGGGGGGGGAAATCTGGCTTCGTATAAATGAAGTTTTGCTATGGCTGCCCTGTGGTATGTGAGGCACTCACATTATCCAGGTTTAATTGGGAGATTCTTTGCTTATAGGCATAGTTGTACTGGCGAATACTTTCTCAGACCCGAAGAGGAAATTAGAGGTGGTTTAGAAGGGCATTCTCGATGTAGCGTGCATGTCTGTGTGTTTATATGTATCACTGGTCTGTGCACAGCCGGGGATAGACTTGAAGCAGACTTGGGAATGATCTGACATGGAATCACAGTCTGTCCTTGGGAGATTATTAACTTTAGCCCTTTTTAAGCCCCTTGGGCTGGCACAGCAGGCTTTAGCACTGTTACTAGCAGTGACCTACCTACATCCACACGTTCCCTTTTGACGTCTTCAGGGAGCTTCAAGCTTGTATTTTCTCACAACTTCATGTTCGTAAAAACCAAAATAATCTAGCTGGCACAATATTAACTGCCTGACCGAGAACTAAATGAACCCTTACGACCCGAGTGGTGCCTTTCCCCGCCCGCTAGGTTCGGCAGCTTGGTGCTGATAGGTGACATCTTCCATCCGTTCCCGCCGAATAGCAAGATCCATCAGCTTTTCCCAGAGTTGATCATCTGGTGTCGTCTGCTTCCTCCACATGCTTTCACTTTTGACATTTGCAGACAAGGGTGGCCCACTCTGCCTATCAGTCACAAAGATCTTCTCTAAAAAACACTGAGGAACTTACCGACGCTGTCTCTGCGAAAGCCACTCTGTGTCTATCAATGTGCGAGATCCCTGGGATTACCTGACATAGCTAGACGTGGGCTTCGCTCTCTAATGCTTCCCCACTGCCTTCAGAGTTTTGTTGATTTACTCTACTATAGCTGACAGTCTCAGCAGGTCCTCGGGCTCTCTTCAGCACTCGTGCTGTTTGTTTTAGTGACCTTTTTTTATATATATATATATATATACTTCGAGCATCTGAAATCGATTACAATTTTCTCTGATCTCCACCTGTCTGTGTGTCTTGTCAAAAAATAAGTGCGTTTTCAGAATACAGGTGGTCCCACAGACCGTCATCTTTCCCCTCCTCAGCTACATTATTATTCTCGGATGGAAATCCACCTGAGAGAAGCTCGGGAAAGCATCCTGAATCCGTCGTGCGTCTTGAGTCATCGCTCTACTTTCGGCCGTTTGTTGAGCGACAGTATGTTTCGGCTTTATTCGCTACGCCTTTCTTGCGTCGTCAGACAGCAAGGGAGTGACCATATCACTTGGCCTTGCTTTTTTTTGTTATTTTTTCAATAATCGAATAATTATTGAGCGCTCGACAGCAATTCCTCTGTCGGAAACACAATGAAAAGATGAACGCGATAACCACGTCATGAAAAAAAGTTCACGTAGGCATCGGGACACGGCCGTGTGATTTATCGTACAGTTGTGAGAATCAGGCATTAAGCGCTGGCGAGTACTTGGAAGGTGACCGGCCGTGTGAGAATTTGCATTCGGAGGTTAAAAATGTGAGAATGTGTGTTCCTCAGCAGAGTTTATTATTAATAGATAATCGGATTTATAACTTGCTGACTTCTTATTTCACCCGGCACGCGGAGAGGATTTCAGCTGCAGGTACAAACAAATAGACAGTAATTCTTTAACACGGCCTCTTACGTAATTTATACGGTTGATTATGCATACAGACACACATGAGCACTTGTACCACGGCATTGTTGAATTCTTGAATCGGATTGAACAGAGGGGGTTGATTCATTTTCTAGAAGTGCAGCTCTGACAGTCGTGCCCGCTGGAGTTCGAGTCACAGGCTTCTATTAATATATCATTTCCTGTAAGGAGACATTTGTTTAACATTCATGGAAGGATTCTCAGATGGTGGTGCTTTTTATAAAAAAATATATATATATATTTTTAAAGTATTTATTTATTTATTTTTAAATAGCCCATGAGATTTCCGCTTCAGGCCAGTCTTTAGGACACGGGATCTCACTCTTTATAAATGTATTCATTTGTTACTAAGTAAGAAATTGTAATCGTTGACACGTTACTGTGGTATAAGAGGAAGAGAACAGTTTGAAACATGCCGTTATTGGGAGATAATCATGTTCAGGCTGGTACTTGGAAGTCGACCTCTACATTGCGTCAGGCTGCATCGCACCACCCAGCCATTGATTATTTTCCTATTACAGCACGTCCTGTCATGCTTTATGATGACTGAACAGCAGCCTATTTTTATTTATTTATTTATTTATTTATTTTGGACTATCAGGGCAGGAATTTACTCACTTACCATCATTATTAGGAAAAAGGAGGTGACCGTGTGAGTTTTGTGTGTTTGTGGCTGGGTTAGGGTGAAGAGAAAGGGAGATCCTGGCGTCCCTTACATGAGGTGCTAAAAGGAAATAGATTGTGATAGAGTGTAGGTGCAGGGGAGAGGGGAATAAAAGCGCATTGTGACTGTGAGGTGAAATTAGAATTCCTCTCCTCATGGCCGTGTGTACCCGTTCCACCTGACTCATCAAATGAAAATTTCATCAATCCTTTGACAAAAATAAATAAATATATACACACACACACACACACACACACACACACACAACACAAATACCAGGATCAATCTGTGATTGATTCTCACACACCACGTACATAAGAAAGAGCTGGTATCCCTGCATTTCAAAACGATAATAGTGAGTTTTCAGCACTGGCAGGAGTAGGAGTGATGGATATGATGGCTGTAGTGTACGGCTGAAAGAAAGATATTTTGGAAACAGTGTATTAAAGATTGACTGAATCAGTCCTTTTCTTTAATAGGATTCTACGTTTTTTTGTTTGAAAAGACTCGTATCTGTGTGTGTGTGTGTGTGTGCGCGGTATATCTGTGTGGCGGATATTGTTTGCGCGTGGTAAGAATACTGGGAAACAGCCGAGCGGGGCTAATGAAGTTGTCGTCCCGCTGTAAGGAGCCGACGCAGGTCCTTGGAAGTCGACCAGTGCGTCCTATGAAGGGGGCCAGGTCGGGATTGGAGACCACCTCCAAACCATATGCAGGCCCTGTTTGAGCAGCACGGCTCAAGATCAAAGCACAATCCCCTGTAATGCTGCAGCAATTAAAGACATCCTCGTGCACGCAAAAAAAAAAAAAAAAAAGAAGTGGAGGAAAAAAAAAACCAACCCTGAAATAACTGACCTACAGTCCTGAGCATGCGCCTGACAGGTGCTACTTACTGTAGAGATGCACTCGAATGAAAATTCAAGGCTGACACCATTTTTTTAGGGTATAAATGTGTTTATTTAAATATATAAATATAAAACTAAAGATTTAAGCAAGTAACAAAGAGGGTAAAAGCTAATCTATGAAATGCTGCTGGTGTATAAGTGCTGAAAGTGGCTCGTGTGTGTCACACGAATCACACGCATCAGACAATAACTCAACAGTTAGTTCAGGGTTGCCAGCTTTAATGCACTGTTTACAATCCAGTCGTTATCACAGTTCATTCTAATCCAACACCACTATGAATCTCCGAGACATTTCACCGTTCGGGACAAAGGCTGTATTTTCATCCCAGCTCCCGGCAGTGAGGAATCCTTCCTACACTAAACCTCTCATTAGCTGATGCCATTTTAATGGGCTGTTTTTGCACTTTCACATCTCCTTTCTCTCCTGCTTAAGGTGTAACACCTAGCCGTGTCCCACTGACTCCTCACTGAACTCTGCAGATAAAGGCATGGAAGAGTAGAGGGCAAAGAAGAACAAAGGGAAAGTTTCTTTTTCTTTCTCTCCCCCCCCCCCCCCATTCAGGTTTTGCCTCGAGGTATGTCAGAGACGCCTACAGCAAAGCGCAAAGCAGGTGAACCTGTAAAGTTTCAAGGTCAGCGCTCGAGAAGGTTTTAACAATTGAACAGTGTAGAATAATTGTAGTAGACTTTTGTTTTTATCTTGCTGCAATATAGGCTGGGTTAATTTTGAGGGCTAACACAACATGCAGCATGTGGCCACTCTCAGTCCTCAATAAAACTTCAAATGAAATCATTTTCAATCCTTTATCCTTGTGTTTTTGCTTATGTACAATTTCCTTAATGGAGATAGTACACCCCAAAATTTCAGTTCTTTCATCAGTTACTCACCCCGACGTCGTTCCAAACCCGTAAGACTCTCGTTCATCTTCGGAACACAGTTGAGGACATTGGAATGAAACCTGGGAGATTTCTTTGTTCAGAAAATGTTTTCACTTCCGCGTAAATTTCCCACGCTCATCACTTCATCAACGTGCGTGTTGTGTCGACGAGAACGCCCGCTCTCGCGATACAGCAGGACCCGGAAGCGCTGCACTGTTTAAAGCAGAGGAAGAGGGACGCTGTACACAAGCCGAGTCACATGGAACAAGCAAGCTTTGTAACGAAGATGTCTGCGAAATTCGACTTTCTCGCGTGAACATGAACGTCGGAGCGATGTGAACGTCGGAGATCTATGCAGAAGTGAAGATATTTTGTGAATAAAGAGTTTGCACACAAAGCATTCATCTCGCTTCAAAAAACTGAGATTAAACCACTGGGGTCAAATGGATTACTTTTACGACGCCTTTAGGAACTTTTTGAAGCCTGAACGTTTTGGTTACTGGGTTACTGTGCGTGAAGTTGCCCCCCGTCCCCCCGTCCCCCTCCCCCACCAACGCAAAACGTCATCAAAATAGTCTCAATCGTTTGTGCTGGTTTGTGCCGTTAAAATTTTCGTTTGTGATGCTTCAGTTCCGGAGATATTAAAGGAATATTCAAAGGTCATTCTGGGCCCCAGCCCCCCCACACGCCTGGCTCACCTGAAATGGTAATTGTTGCGTTTAGCTTATTGCTGGTTTGTGTTGATAAAGTTTGGTTAGAAGTTGTTAAAATAATATTTATACATGACCTATAAATATTATTTTAATATCTCCGGAACCGAAGCATCACAAACGAAACTTTTATCAGCACAAACCGGCACAAATGAAGCACAAACGATTGAGACCATTTTGCTGACGTTTTGCGTTGGGGGGGGACTTTACGCAGGTGGCTGTAAATGGAGGGACAGAAATCTCTCAGGCTTCATTCCAAACGTCTTCGTTTGTGTTCCGAAGACGAAGGCAAGCCGTATAGGTTCGGAACGACATGAGGGGGAGTAACCGATGACAGAATTTTCGTTTTTAGGTGAACTATCCCTTTAAGGTTAACAGCATCTAACTGCTGATACCTAACCTCATCTGTTAGCGTTTAATTCGGCTCAGTTTGCTCTCTCTTCCCTCATTCAGACGTGCCGGCGTATTCGGGTCGTGCTCTCTCAGACGCACAGATTTAAATGGTAATGCTCGGTGGGAGAGGCGAGAGCGGCATCTGTTAATGCTGTGTTTGACTAAGGGCTTGCGGGCTGATTAGAACATGTTTGCTCTGGTATCTCTGTACTCGTTGGCGGCCGAAAAAGCGGCTGCTCGGTATGTTGTCTCCCAGCTTACAGCTAATGCATCAAAAAGCCCCCGCGGTGGCCTGTAACCTGCGATGCAACAGGATAACGCATCGGCCTTCCCTAAGAAACGCAAGAAATCTAGTGCTAAGTAATGTTCATCTGTTTCTCAGCAAGGTTTCATGCTGAGGGGGAAAAAATACACGATGCGCTGTGCATGTTTTCAAGCTCGAGGCCCTTTTATTGGATGATTTTCTTGGATTTTCATCAGGAGCTTTTAACCCTTGGAAAAAAAAAAAGAAATTAGCTAGTAATTCAGTTACGAAGTTTAGCGCTCATTATTCAGCAACTACTATGAATTATTCACGCAGTAGAGGTATGCAATTACGAGAGTGAGGAACGTCCGGGCCGTAAAAGGTTTCGAAAATAAAAGCCACTGTATCCCAGCGCCTTTATTATGATCTCTGTTACTGACGTTGATCAATGACTTAATACCAATGATTTAGGCTTTAAATAAAGTTAGCGACGGAAAATTGAAATCATCGCCCACTCTGAACACGCTAAACATCCCCCCCTCTGCATTACGGTGTAAAGTGGGGTTTATATGTTGTTTTTTATTCTAGTCAGAATTCTAATCAAATGCGTTGAGTATATTTAAGAGTGACCCTGGATTTTCTGCAGTCGTTTATAAGTGATTTGTGCAACATGCGTATTAATGGATTAAGAGCTTTTTATGGATTACATTAAAGAAATATTTAATTTGTCTGGATTACAGTTAAAGCCTGTCTTATTTGCTCTAAAGACTACTTAGCAAGTATACTACAGGACCTGACATGCTCGGATTAGAGAGGTGTAGCCGTGTAGTCGATAGAAACTATCCTAGATGGCCGAGAGGAAACTTTGTTTTCCCAGATATATTTCCACGCAGCGATTATTATTATTTATTTTTTTCCATAGTCTTGACCAGGTCACGTGTCGTCTTTACTCGTTAAGCTCCATTTCGGTCGGGAACGTACGTGCGTTCAAGGAGCACCGTTTAATATCGGCCATCACGACACAATGTGATGTCAGTGTGTAATAAGATTTGCTTGTGTTTTAACAAGTCATAAATGCACAAAAAAACATGCTCCAAATATCTCCAAAAAAAAAAAAAAAAAAAGTGGTTCTCGGAATGAGGTCCAGGAAGTATAGCCACAAGGTCTGATTTTATTTATTTATTTATTTATGTATTTATTCCTTCATTTATTTTTAGTTATAGTCGTTAAAATAACAACCCAGTTAGGTTTATTATCGTCTGTTTTTTTTTTTTTTTTTTTTTTTTTCTTTTTTCTTCTTCTTTTTTTAAGTTAGCTGGTGTGCAAGGTTCGGAATAAAACTGGCTGTAATAAATAGACGAAATACGGTATTATTGTACACAATTAAATAATGCTCATGGAATAATCGTGCAGTTTCCAGTTAAAGGGATCGCTGCGAAAGCTGCAAGAAGTTTGAGAACGCTTGTCCCAGCTGCAGTGTTGGTCCGCGTACAGTAGCGTCGAAGTGAACTCATCATGCCGATTGTTCGTCTGTTTAACGTCTTCATTTCTTCTGTTTATTCTGATCTGTTCCAGTTTAGGCGTATGTACATCATGGAGACTATGAATGGAGTTTGAAACCGTATGTGAACATGCTACAGCGTGTCCCAGAAGTCTCCATGCGTAGGGGACTACTGTGTGTCTGCCCGCTCCAGGTCACTTCCAGTCTTTTTGAGTTTGTTAATAAGTTTGGGAACAGTGTCGTGTGTGTGTGTGTGTGTGTGTGTGTGTGTGTGTGTGTGTGTGTGTGTGTGATGTGCTTGCCGTGTCTTCTCAATCCAGCCGTGAGGACATTTCCACTGCGTTCTTCTTTTGTCAGACGCGTTCTTAGAGGCTATCTGGGAATAAATAAATAAAGTGAATAAATTAAGTATGAAGAAAACAAAAATTTAGAAGGCATTTTACTAAAAAGTGTTAATTTCCTTTATGTATGGAGACTTTATGGTGTCTTTCTCTAATTGTCTGAAATGCACTGATAGTCAGTTATTGTGTGCATGTGTTCAATGTGTGTGTGTGTGTGTGTGTGTGTGTGTGTGTGTGTGTGTGCGCGTGTGTGCGTGTGAGCTCACATGAGTAAATGTTACAGCTGGTCAGGATGATGATCAGAGATGCAGTAATACACAGACACTGAAGAGACAAAAGAAGACAAATAGCACCCATTTGGCCGTCACAGTGATCAAAGGTGCAGCGTGTTGCTGCCCTGAAGGTGTATCAGAGTGCGCTTGTGGATCTTAATGTGTGTGTGTGTGTGTGTGTGTGTGTGTGTGGGCACGAAGATCTGGCAGAGGAGCAAACACCCGCTCCCGGCACTGAATATATGTTTGATAGCCTGGCCTTTTTGGGGTTTTTTTTTCCCCCCGTCTCTCTTTCTTTTTCTTTCCAGGCAAAGCTCAAATGTCTGCTCCTAATCATAGGTCTGCTTTCATCATCACTTCTACTTCATTTGGCTTTTTTCTTCTTTTTTTTTTTGTGTGGAAGCTTTATTTATTTATTTGTTTGTTTATTTATTTAAATCTGAACCCAACCTGCCTGTAGCTTGCATTTGAGAAAGCACTGGTTGTTGTTGTGTTTGCGTGTGCAGATAGGTGGCAGCCTTTTCTTAGGAAGCGGAAGCAATCTCTCTTGACTCTCTCTCTCTCTCTCTCTCTCTCTCTCTCTCTCTCTCTCTCTACCCCCCCTTTAGCCTTCTCTCTTTTCTGACGATCTCACACTCCCTCACTTCCTCTGCTTGTTCACACAGAATCGCAGCGCTACAAATTAACCTGTCACTTCATCATTTGACAAGATCTTCATTTTTATTCATTAGGACTCGGGGCCCGGCCGCGTTTGTGGTCATTTGCCTCCACGCGTTCTCCTCTCCTTCTCCTTTTCCTTTCTTTCTTTTTCTTTTTTTTCTCCCCTCCCATTTTTCCACTTTCTCCATCCTTTTTTCTTCTTCTTTCTCCCCCTCCTCTCTGGATGGGGTGCTAAAATGCGATACCATTAGCCCTTGTTAGGCGTACACCCTATGTAGATGCCCCTTGAAGGGGACAGGGAAGGAACAGAGGGCGTAAAAGCACTAAAGAGCTGCTAAGCTGTGTGTGATGAAAAGATAAATGAATGCATAAGTAACCGGGGGCTCGTTCCTGTTTGCCCAGATCAAGGCGAGATCCAGGAGCTTTAGAGAGCATTCACGTAGACCCCTATGGAAAGAAAATGACGTGGCTGCTTCGAATGGAAAGAATGCTGTTCTTCGCTTTATCCTGTCTCTTCTCTCTCTCCCTCTCTCTCTCTCTCTCTCTCTCTCTCTCTCTCTCTCTTTCTTCGTCTCCCGTGTCTCATCGGTGTCTGCTGAGCTGTTGCATTAGCCCTCCATCACTTCCTCCCTACACTACCGCTTTGACCATACAGGGAACTATCATCACGAGAAGGCGGGGAAAGAAAGGGTGGGGGCCCTCAGAGACGGAGTTTTAAATTCTGTCTCCGCACGTTTCCCGAAGAGAATTAACACGCCAAGGCTTCCAGTGTCATTTTGTTAGGCCCTTGCCATCCACTAAACTAAACAGGGCTGTGTAAGAAAAATGAGTCCCCCATTAAACGTCAGAAAGAAAACACAGCTCACGTTATTGGACCGTCGTCCTCGACCACGTCTGTTAAGTTCATTTAAACGTCTTTAAAACATCCTTAGTGCTGGTTTACAGTAGACATGGACTTTTATTGCCCGAGTGAACTGCACAGGGACGCGAGCGCTTTTAAAACACTGGCGTAAAATGGCCGGCGCATGAACACCACCCTACTGGCAATATGGCTCTATAAATAAATAAATAAATAAATAAAAACCAACAACAAGGTTTAGCCTGGAGCCACAAAAAAAAAAAACGAGTTTTCTTGGAAAAATAGCTATAATGTATCTTTAGAATTGAGCCTGAAATAAAGACACGTAAAGTCTCGGGCAGCGAGATGAGAAGTGGAATGAGCTTTAAGAAAAAGGAAAAAAAAAAAAAAAAACCCTCTTTCTCTTTTCTCCTTCACATCGCTCTGGTCTTTGATGAGCCCAACGGCAATGATAGTTTCTTTATCTCCGTCTTACCCCTCCCCATCTATCTATCCATCTATCCATCCCTGTCTCGCTGTCTCTCAACACTGACCGAAAATAGTGTGTGAAATATTTAAGTCTCGACGTGTGGCCGAGGCGAATAATAACCAATTCTCCGGACTATTACTGGACACCTGGAGACCACTGGCCTTCTTTTCTTCTTCTCGTCTTCTGTCAAAAAGGGCTACTCGCCGCTAATGTTAGCAAACCCACTGCGGTCTACCCACATAAGCAGATTATGAGTAATTGTGTGTGTGTGTGTGTGTGTGTGTGTGTGTGTGTGTGTGTGTGTGTGGAGACTAGCGGGGAAAAAAAAGGTGGAGGCGGGAGGGCCGGATGGTTAGGGTTCTGAATGAAATTTAGTTCCCCGCTGGCTGTTTTGTGCTGGCCCAGAAAGCTGGTGCTGCGAGGTCGGGTCCTGCAGAGGGGCCCCCAGCCTGTAGAGGAGCATGCTGGGAAAAGGTTTGATCGGAGCTGTGGCGGCTCTGTTAATGATCAAAACTCGAAAACCCTCACACACACACACACACATCTGCAGAAGCATGCACGGGTCTGGTTTACGTCGGTCGAGTATGCCCTTTATCGGCCCTTTACGTCTTTGCGTTTGAAATCAGAACGGATGCAAAATTGAAAAGATCCAGATTCTGTGCGGTGTTCAGATTCATTTGTGATACGCTAACAGACCGGAGTGTAGACAGGAAATAGACGGACGCTGTTAGCACAACGAGTGCAGGCGATTATGCTGGGTGCGTTGTTGTTGTTGTTGTTGTTGTTGTTGTTTTGTATGTGTGTCCTTGAAGAGAAACCCCTCGAATGATGATTGGCTAAGCAGACACTGACAGGATGACCCTGCAAAAAAAACAAAAAACCCAACAACAAAAAAAGCTCCAGCGCCCTCGCCTCATGAGAGAGAGCCACACTCTGCTTTTCCTCCTGTGCTCAGGCTAATACTGTCTGCTTAGCCATCCACACATCAAACACCTGAAGTGCATCAGACGGAAGAATGTGCGTGTGTATGCTCGTGTGTGTGTGTGTGGAGGACGATTATTTAAGACCGTGCGTGTGGTGTTCTTATTTTTTCCACCGTGTGATATGCATAAGTGTTGTCTGTCCTGTTTTTTTTTTCCTCCTTCAAGCATAATTTCTGATTATGACGAAACGGAATATTTCCTCTTTTTTTTTTATATTCATTCGATATGCATTTGAAGTGAATGTGTAATTTGTCGAAATGAGGGTTTTTGTGTGTTTTGGGTGTTTTTTTTTTTTTTTGTTTTTTTTTTTTTTTGCTTTTGTGCTGCTCGAGAGTATAATCTGTATGCGATGATAATTAGGAGAATCCGTTTGCAAACTGGCCGTTTTTATTGTTTTCACATAAGCACCTACACTAAATGAAGCATAATACATACCTGTATTATAAAGTTTACAAGCAACATGCAGCAGGAAGTGGAGTGAAATTTCAACTTGATTTAATACAACTGATTTATTTAAGCCTGGGTTAACTCCGCCTTCTCTTTTTGACTGTGCGTTTGTTACAACAAAGCCGTTAAAAATAACTAGTACTCTTTTTTTTGTTATTAAAGAAATAAAACGAAATGTTGGCGAGTATAAAATTCAGTTTCCCAGCTCTAATTTGTGTGTATATGTAGTGTGTATATATATATAAAATATACATGTCTGATTAGAACTGTGTGTGGGTGTGTGTGTGAAAAAGGGAAAGTGTGAGAGTGTACTTGTGTGTGTGTGTGTGTGTGTGTGTGTGTGTGTGGTGCCACTGTGTCTTAATAGACATGCTGAGTTGAATGCAGCCTCACATCTCAGTCTCTCATAATGGCTAGTGTGGAGTCTTTAGCTTGGCTGAATCTCAATCCTTTGCTTATGGATAATTGCACTCCCAGCCCCTTTTGCCTCCCCTTTTGCAGCTGAAAACCAAGCTCATTGCAGCCCATAAAGAAATCCCCCTGCTGAAGAAGAGAGAGAGAGACGGGAGGTGGGGGGAAGAGGCGAAGGAGAGAGAGAGAGCAGGGAGAGAGAGAGAGATCCCAAGTTGTCCTTGTGCATAAAAGTAGATTCGCACTTCAACACCTTTTCAAATTAATATTTGTGATGGGTCTATTCTGCAGCCACGGTTTCTGTTCTGCAGCCTTTGTTCCTGCGTTTGATGTAATGGAGGAGAGCACAAAAGGAGAGCTGGGAGAGTGAGGGAAAATGGTAGTTAAGTGGGCTTAAGGGGTGTTTCAGGCTCAGCTAAAAGACGGGCAGCTTGAATAGGAGCTGCGAGTACTCGGGCCCTGGGCCCCGGCTGTAAACACACAGGTCTGACACAAAGGTGTGCCGTAAATGAGCACAGGCAAACTGAGCGGCGCCAAACAGCAAGCTCCTTCTGTTTCCTACCCCCTAGAGGCAGCTGACCAATCAGGGCTGGGATGAACAGAGTCACTCTAGTCTTCACTCAGAAATGACTATTGAGGCTGATTTTCTTGGATTTCTTCACCCGCCGCCTTCTCTTGTCTGAGGATTTAACCCCAATCTCTCTCTCTCTCTCTCTCTCCTCTCTCAGGTCTCTCTCTCCAGGCTTAGCCTCATCCCCAGTGCTTGGGCGGTTAAACTCTTTTGTTTGGTTAATTGCGATGAGTATAATATACTAGTCTCTCAGAGGTCCGCGAGACAATTAGACAGTTGCCCATTTTTAATGAGACAGCGCCCAGTCAGACACTAGCCCCCTCATTCAGCGGCAGCCACCGTGGGCCTTTCTCTCTTTTTCTTTCAGCGAGGGAGGGGTAGAAATGGCGGGGATCGCCCGCTAGTCGGGGTTCCCTCTGAGTAATAGGTGTGAATGGGGGGTGAGCGGGGAGAAAAAACAGCAGATTAATAGAAGGGTATTTTGTCCTCAATCAAACTCTCATGGGCGACTCCTGTGTTTTGTGGAGGCGGCGCGAGTCTGGCTGCTTTAGCAGGCTCCGAGCTTTGGGAATGGCCAGGTAATGGGCAGCTATTATCTCCTGCTCCGGGAGTGAGACGTGCACTTTCCCATTGTCACTCCAGTAAGCAAGAGGGATGGCCGGCGGACCCGGGATGACGGATCAGACCGAGCGCCTCCCAGCAAGGCTGTCATTCTTTCTTTTCCGAAAGATAGCGTTTATAAAAAATGTAAAAATAAAAGGCAATTTTATATAAAAAAAATAAATCGTCCATTCATTAGGTCGCTGGGCTTCACGCTGACCATTGATTAATTAATAACCCTGACTCATGTCATCAAGTGACTTTTAATTCACATGCTCAAAATCTCTACTTGGATAAAGTTATGAAGTGCAGTGTTTTTTTTTTTTTTTTTTTTTTTTAACCCCCCGTCGCTTTTCTATTCACCCGTTCTCTTGTCCTCCCTTTTTTCTCCAGCACTAATCACACTGTTACAACAAAGATGGGCTCCATTATTGCATGTGTGGTTGAGAAGAAAGGAAATGAGAGAGGGACAGGGGTTGGTCGCCACCTGACACAAGACAATTAATCTTCCCGTAAAGCCTTGTCAGCCGGCTAAGACGACACAAATGGATGGCCAGCATTAAGCGAGGAGTGTAGGTAGGGATTTTAACAAGCATTTACGAGAGTCCATTTTCTCACTAATGAAGAAGAGAATAAGTGACCCACCGCGCCAGCAACATACACTTAAGGCTCTGTCCTCCTTCATCGGCGCTAGACTGACAGAGCGACTGAGAGAGAGGTAGACTAAAGGATCTCGTTTGCCTGCTAATTCCTCTGTCAGCGTGGAGATCTGAGGGCATCAGAGAGCTGTGGCAGGGTGAGGATGGGTAACTTTGCCCTCGCACGCTGGCCTCGCCTCTGCCTGGCCTCTCAGTCTACCGCTGCTTAGCTTCCCAAATTAATTAAAGCGAAGCCAAGCACAGGCCAAATGCTGCAGCCCGACTCGATGTCCCGCCCTCCGACGAGCTTGTTTATGTAGGAGCATGAATACAACAGCGCCTGAGCCGCTGTGAACTTTTTAACGAGCCTTTACAGACCCATGAGAGAGAGAGAGAGAGCGGTGTTTGGTCAGAAGCTCCGCGGAGAGCTGACCTAAAGTGGCATTGATTATTAGCCCTACAGAGGAAGAGGCGTCAAATTTTGACATAAGACGAGTCGGGCGCAGAGGATGAAAGGCCGTCGCTAGCGTGCGTCGCTAACGCAGCGTCACTCCGTACCGCTGTCGCCGCGTTTGACGTGAGCACTCAGGCCAGGTCACGTTACAATAACGGGGCTGTTACAGAACAGTGGTAGAAGATAGACTCCCATATACATATCAAACACACTATAAACTCTCGTCTTTATCCTCCTGGAAGGTCTTCAAGACATACAATCATACGCAATCTTCTCATCTTTTTCTCCTCGTCCCCACAGCCGGGTGTGTTTCGCATGCAACCAGTTTTACTTTCTTGTGAGCATGACTGTGTGGCAGGGTGTCATCCGGCCACCTCTGCTCCATCCTCCTGGACAGTTCAGCCTCTTAATCCTAGAAGTAGTGTCGGAAAAAAAAAAAAACAGCCAGCTTTTGAATTGTTAATGTTTGCGTCTCGTTGACGAGCGCAGGAGAGAAAGGAGAGATGGGTAGACATTGGAGACCAAACAAATTCTTGCTTCATAACGAAGCGGGCCGAGTACTGTTCCTGCAGAGCATTTAGAGCAGTTTATGGCAGGGGGTCTCCAAGCGGCGTCCGGGGAAACGTGACCGCGTTACAGTGGTAGAAATCGGAAGGTATTTATCGTCGAGTTCTTAAAGTTAGTAGCTGACTTGACGGGCCACGTGAAGCGAATGGGATTCATGTAAATCCTACTGAATTCAGGACTAATGAGCTCTATGGCTCCTAATAAATAGGCAGAATCGTATTGTACAAAGTTGAAATAATGATCTGGATAGATGGATTATATTAAATATAAACCTGTACTGAGGGGGTGTGTGGAATTGATTTCACAGTAACTTCCAAATTCGAAGCACTCCACAAGACGTGTGTGTGTGTGTGTTTTTGTTGTTGGCCTGTTATGGCTCAGGTTGATTTGTTGTGACTGCTTTTTCATGTTTTGAGAACGGAGCTTGTAGTTGGTAGTATTTGCTCTTTTCTTTCCCCCCTTGGTCATTCTCTCCTGTATACATCTTTACGACGACTTAAACAAGTTTTCCGAAGCGGTTGTCGCGTACAGGCGGGAGTTTATCGGCCATTAAATAAGTCCGCGGAACGTCCGCCGTTACCGCTCGCGCCTTCTTGACCCGCAGTGTCACGGCTCGCAAAGCCCGTCCTGTTTGTTTGTCGTTACACACTCCAGGTCCGCTCCGAGTCTTGCGACGCGTCAGCGAAACGAAGACGAGGTGAAGAACGAGACGACGATAGTCGGCCAGCATCCCCCCTCACACACACACACACCCACCCACACCCCAACCCTTCTTACCCCACCTTGTATTCCTGTTCTCGGCGGCCAAACATTTTTAATTATATCTTCTGTGAAGTAGTGCGCCTCAGTAACCAAGGAGCTGACATTGATGCATGTGCTGATAAATCCGCAAACACTGGAAACGAGATTAACAAAGATTTTGAGGAAAGGGTGACAGCTAATTTTGCGCAGTGGTCCGCGCCTCGTTCAGGAGTGATGTTTTGATAGAGAACCGACGGAGAATTCGCATTTCACGCCGCGGAGAGGGATATTAGGAGTTGCGCCGCATATGCACTTTTTAAAATTGTTTTGCTGCTTTTTATCCTTCCTCCCGTTCCTGAATTCGGTTTGCTCGCTCGTCGTCACACTTTTTATTGGAGGTTCTGACGCTGGGGTAATTTATGCGCCGTGTTGCGGAGGTCTTGAGTTTTTGACAGGCGGACACTCGGAGTTGCTTGTCAACTAGTGTTAAGTACTGTGCAGGTAATTCCCCACCCCAATAACGCCCTGTATATAGCTTCTGAAACGGGGGGAAAAGCATAATAATCTAATTTAATAGTTTATGCACCATGAATTTTTATTCCACCGTTGTGTCCCCAAACCCCCCGCCCACCAATCAAACCGGACCAGCCTAAAAAAATAAAAATGATTGTTACACAACCGTTTGATCAGTTTTGTGGTATTGTGTGTGTGTGTGTGTGTGTGCGTGTTTAAAGCAGCAGCAGCAGGCCCGGCGTATGAGTGAGGAGAGAGCAGTGATCTGATGGGGTTTGTGTATTGAACGTGACCGACCTCGGTGTTTCTGAATGCGTTGTCCGTGTTTAAACAGGCGATATGCAGCCCGGAGTGAAAGGTATCTCTGTGCTTCATCGTTTCTTTTAGAAGAGAGGAGACGAGCAGATAACAATCATATCTGCCACCGCTGATTCCTCACATCTCTGACGAGTGTGTGAGCATGTGTGTGTTAGAAAGAGGGGGCGGTGGTGGGGGGGAGGGGTTCACAGACCACTGCCAGGCCTACTCTCTCCAACCAATTTTGTGTCTATATGGCAGAAACATCTTGTAGTTATCTTTTTTTCTCCCTTGTTCTTTTTTATGCCTGCTCTCCTTTTGTCTGTCTTTTTCCCCTCCCTCTCTCTCTCACTCTCTCTCTCTCTCTCTTCTCTCTCTCTCTCTACACTGCCTCCCCTCTCCGAATCAGCTCCCCATCTTCATTTGCAGGCAGCTGACAGCTTCTTTCACTTTTCTTTGTCATTTTTTCTCTCTCTCTCTCTGTCTCCTCTTTGTCTCTTTTCTTCTCTTCTCACCCTCCGTCCTTCTCCATCTGCTTTCGCTTTTGTTTGCTCAGGCCCTCTCTCATCCCAACTTGATAATGAGGAATGCGGTGTGACCCTGACCTCCATTGGCCCAGTGACACCTTTTGACCTCAGCATGTGACCTTCAGTCTCTGTTTTGACAGCTTGATTAATTACCCAGTGTTATGATTTATGAGTAAGCAGTATGTAAAAATAATAGACAACAGGTGGCCTAAAAAAAAAAACCCAAACTTTTTCTAGTAATGTTTGAGGCTTGCACTGGGATTTGTCTCTCTTTCTTTCATTCTTTATTTTTGCTTGTTTAAGGAAGTGACTGTAATGGTCATGGTAAACTTTTCTGCATGCGTTCTTAGATTAGATTCGGCATACACTGGTTCAAAGGCAACGGTGTCTGAAGGTGCTTCAAAAACCGACTCACTTTCCCATCCCTTTCTTACAGGGTGTGTACAGACACCGGATCCCTCCTTCATCAGGATTCCTGTATTCGAATATATTACTACAGACTCACATTCAAGGAAGAACCGTTATGCTAGCATGATTTGCGCCTACGTGTCCCCTTAGACAGAAAACTCACTGCAAATCAATGCGAAGTCCTTCTAACTGATTACCTTTATCCTATGATGAAAGACTTCTATCCTGATGGGAGTGGTCTCTTCCAGGTGACTCCGCCCCCACCTACAGAGCACAAGGGCTCACTGAATGGTTTGATGAGTATAAAAAGGATGTAAATGATATGGCGTTTACACCAAATCGCAGCCCAAGTGTTAAAAACTTGTGAGAAATGTTTATATGAAAGAAAGAGAACAACAGTTGGGAAGATCTTTTGGATGTTCCTCGTTTCAGTACAGTTCCCGAGACTTGTGGAATTGATACCTTTTGATCGTTGAAGTGCTTCTTGTCTTCCGACTTGTTACAATTTGCCACCTGTCAAATAATGAAATGTCTAGGAGTTATTTTACACTCCACCGCCCCCTTTCCAGCGGCGCTCACGTTTCGTTCCATTGAAAACGCTTAACTTTTTTTTCCGCAAATAAAAATTCCACGTTGAACTATTCCTATGGAAACCCAGCGATGAGAAAAACACCTTGGAGACCACCAGCTTTTCTTTCTGCTCCGCTTCTCTCGGGTTGCAATAACAGAGCAGGGGTCAAGGGATTCCACTTTAACCTTTGACCCCAGGGGGTGGCCACAGTGAGCGGTGGTCACTAAGATTAATACCCCATAGTACATTCATTATTCTTACTCAGCCAGAGGTAGATTACAAGGGAATATGAAGTTTGGGACTACAAGTCTCTCTCGAGTATCGGTGACCTTTTTTTTTTTAATCAGAGCCTAAACGTCTGCTTTAGTGATGAATCTCTTATTATCTCCGAGCGCTGACCTGCAGGTTCGAGAATTCCTTCACAACGGTTAGACCATGTTGTGGTGACCGAAAGTAAAGGGAGTATCAAGAGAGCAAAATCTCCCCCAACGTTATTCAGTCGCGGAATCACTTCGCAGGTTACCAGCTGGACTGCCGGAGTGTGATCAAGTCTAATTCGTTGCTAAAAAGATTTGACAATTTGTGATTTATGTCTGGTCGTAAATCATTTCGGATATATTGTAAAAGCGTTGTCAATTAGTGAGCTTCCACATCTTCTGGGTGAACGCAGTGGTAGTTGATGTGGAACTTGCCGATGATTGATTGAAAAATTCAAAGGATATTTCTATACTGTTCAAGGATTTATTTAATTATCTAATAGATTATTATTATCATTATTATTTGCTCATTTTAATTCCTTGTTTGTGTGTTTGCTTGTGTTTTGATGGTTAATTTATGAATCTATTTGTTTGTACTTGTGTGTATGTTTATGCCAAGAATTGCTTGGTAATTGTATAAAAATCTGAATAATAGTAAACATATCAGTTTTGTGACGGTGTGAGGTTCGAAAAATACTTTGATTCATAATGGTCAGTGAAATTTCCCAACGTGCCTCTTGCCCCCTACCCGTTAAAATGTTTTTTTTTTGTTTTTTTTGCACCCTATAAACACTGTCATCCGCCTCCCCGTATTGTAGCGTAGAGTGATTTATATATGAAGCAGTTAGACAAGACTATCAGGGGGCAGCTATCGGTCCATGATCTATATCCCCCATTCCCCTCATTAAAAATGTATGTGTATGCTGAAGGGGAACAATATAGAAATATAAATCATATAGCTAAAGGCATGTGAAAAGGCTCGGCGAATTATTTATTTTTGGCTTTCTCCTACGTGTTTTCTCTCTCTCACTCCATTGTTTCTATTGTCTTACCTGGCCAGAGGGCTGTTCTACACGGGGAAGCGTCGGGCGAGCTTACCAGCCGTTTTATACCTACCCGTGGCATGGCCTGAACTTTGTGCTATGGATTGTTTCATCTCGAAATCAATCGATCGATCAATAGTACCTCTTTGTGGGGGTGGGGGGGGTTCCTTTACGCAAATGTAAAACCACCAGTTTGATCGATTGAAAGTTTGATTGACACGTGACTGACACGAGTACTGTATCGATATCGTATCCGGATGCTACTTTTCACGTTGGAGCCGCACGCATGCGATCCGACCGGGTTTGTAATTCTGCTTGGTAGATGTCTGATACCATGTAGACCACCAATACAGTCCCGAAGCTTCGTTTATAGGAAGTAATCCCGAACTGCACTGTATTTTTAATCAGGAACACCTCCAGAATGTTTTCAGCACTTATATACGCTAAGTTGGCCCGTAGCTGTACTCATCGGATCTCTTATCAGGGAGTCGTAGCGTATGGGTCACTCAATAGATACGAGTCATTATCTTTTAGCCCCGTCTACTTCATCCATCGATGGGAAGGGACCAGAGATCTTTGAGTGTAGTAGCATTCTCAGCACTGCTCTGATGCGTATATGAAGAAAATGACCCAAAACCTTTCCAGAGAAATTTGCTTTACTGAGTTTTTGTACTGTATAGCTGGTTTGTTGTGTGTGTGTGTGTGTGTGTGTGTGTGTGTGTGTGTGTGTGTGTGTTGGGTGGGTGGACGGAATGTGTTTTTGTTTGTGTCAGTATTAGTAGTGTGGTGGTAAATGGCATTTCCCCAGCGCTCACAGTCACTTCCTCCTGAGCGATTGACATGTTGCCCTCCTGTAAAAAGTTGACAAATGATTTCTGTAACATTTACTTACACAATCGATAGCTCTGACAAATTCCACCTGCGCCGTGATTAATGCTATACCAGCCTCTCTCCCCATCCTTCTCCCTCTCTCTGCTCAACCTCCAGGGGCTGCCGTGCACACTCGGAGCCGCGCGCGTGTGTGTGTGTGTGTGTGTGTGTGTGTGGACCCCTCTGGATGTTTGTGCATTGTGTGTGGTTTTCAGCAGTTTTATTAAGCACTAACCGTGCTGTTATAGTAACATGAAGGATGTGTTAAATGTAGAAAAGAGAAAAAAATAAAGCATTTTGGGGAAGTCGGGTCGGGTTTGGAGTCGCTGTGTAGCGTCTCTGCTTAACCTTAACACGCGTAAATTAGAGCCAATCTGTCAATGTCACACAGCACTAGGGTCTCTTACAGTATGAAATAAACAGCATTGTCTGTTTCTGTGAACGTAAACACACACCCGTTTTCTTTTATTTGTGTTTTATGTTCTAATTTTCTCCCTTTTCTGTCTTTCCCGGCTGTAATTTGTATAATGTGATTGTAGAGGCAGACATAATAGGGGTAAGGTTTATGTAAGGTTTTTCTTTTTTCCTCAAAGTCCTCATAGTGCTTGCAATGTATAAGTTCTCCGAGAGCCCTGCTGTATTGTACTGTAGTGCACTGACATTTATTATTATTATTATTATTATTATTATTATTATTATTATTATTATCACAGCTTCAAGTAAAAAGTTTCTTCATTATTTCCTCAGTACACAGAACACCCTGTGCTGATCACACACTCATATGCTTATACAGTAGAAAGGCTTGACACAATTATTACATAACCAACTAAACGCAAGCGTTTAAACTGATCCGGGGTTATTTCAGGTTCTATAAGCATCCGCTGAGATAAATGTGTAAACACAATGTTTATTCTAATTTCTTTACTTTAATAGGTTTCCTTTTTAAATTCATTTTTGAATTTTGTTTCATAGGTTTTGCCACAATGCGTTTGTTTATTGCTCAGTAAACCATTTGTCCAAAAAAAAAAAAAAAATGGCAGAAGTACTCCGTTTCCAAAAAAAAAAACCATTCCAGAAATTAAATTGACCAAATTTCTCTTTCACCCCAAACATAGCTTTTGATTATCTAAGACATATTCGGTTCATATTTTGGTGTCTGCACATCTGTACTAAAAAGTCTTTGTCACCCCAAAAAATAATGATCTGTCACCCAAAAGCAGGCGGGACTTAACTGCTTGCTAGCCTCATAGCTCGAGACATGTCTGCTGGGGTTAGGTGGAAAAATTCACTTTTACCCAGAATTATTCTTAACCAAATCCTTAGACACCTGCAGTGCATGTTTATTTATTTATATATATATATATATATATATATATATATATACATACACACACACACACATATATATATATATATATATATATATATATATATATATATATATATATATATATATATATATATATATATGTATGTATATATGTATGTATATATAGTATATATATATATATAATGTGTGTGTGTGTGTATATCTATCTATATATATATATACACACACACACACACACACACACATATATATATATATATATATATAATGTGTGTAGATAGATAGATAGATAGATAGGTCTATGTGTGTATATTAGATATATAGATAGATAAAGAAACAGTATGTCTCCAACAGCTGTTCATGCTTCTGAGGCTGTAGTAAAACTAGTGGATATTGGAAATGTCACAAAACGATTAAAAGTGAAAATGCTTCTGTTTGGCGTTATTTTTCAATTGGACACAAATGATACGATCAGCGACAGCTTGAGTGGAAAAGTTGAATCGTCGAAATATCGACACGGATTTCAGAATTTCCTGCCGTTTGGTGCGTCCACGTTTCCCTTTAACGGCAGCGTGCACTCGAGCTGACTCCACAAGTTTGTGCGAAAGCTGATGATCCACATTAGATCAAATCCACCAGAGTGTCGTCTGAACACGCGCTTCAATAGAAGGCATCAAACTGAAGGGAAATCCTTTCGAACCTTTTGTACAATGGAGTTCACATGGCCAATAGTACGCGTTGGTCACGTTTAAATAGGGGCCTAAAAAACAGTGCAGAATTCTAACAATGGATTATTTCTGGTTTTTAAATAAATAAAGAATCCCAGGTTTTCAGTGTGGTCTCAGACTTTTGGACCCCACTGTATTCAGAATGCTTAGTTCTTAATAAGACTGATGGGATAGATAGATAAATAAGACTGATGGATAGATAGATAGATAAGAGATAGATAGATTGGTAGATAGGAAGTTAGAGAGACAAAAAAAAGCAAGCAGTTTAGACCCTCGATTTAATAAAACAATTTTCCCGTAGCATTATGCAAGGAGTAAGCGAGTACCTGCAGTATGAACAGTGTGAATAAAGCCCTCTGCAGATCCTCCATCCCCACTTCCTCCTCCAATCAGACGGCTACGTCCTCGCTGCCTCCTGCGTCGTGATTGGCTGGCCCTTCCAGCCCTGAGCGTACAAAGGGATGACAGGCAGTGGTGGAGCAGGACGCGCAGGCGCAGGAGGCCAGGCTGAGGCTTTGTGGTAATGGAGGGTCATCGCGTTGCTCGAGACGTCATCCGGCGGCTTTGATCACGCACGCATATTTCCCCTCAGACGCAGTCTATAGGCTACACATGCACAAACGCATACAGATGTGTTCAAGAGTAAAAATGACATGCATACACGCACGTTTTCACACACACACACACACACACACAGTCCTGACCGCTAACGGGCACGCTTTGTACCTGACAAGTACCGTCCTCTCTGTCTGACCCGAAGCAGTACGAGCCTTTCTCTTCATCAGAGAACTATAGAGGAAGGGTGGGAAAAACGACCGAGAGCCTCTCTCCCTCGCTCTCTCGCTTCAAAGCCAAACAAAGAGCCGCAAATAGCTAAACCACTGGGTTGTCTGTCAGCGTGCTGCTGAAGACCCAATATTATTGTAAGCACGTCTCCTTTCAGCAGGACTGACTGAGGAATCGGACAGCTCGGCTCTACTATAAGCTAAATTTATTAGTGCTGCCTGTAAACGGACTGATTTAGTAGACACACCATTATTACTGTATTTACTGTCCCCACACACACACACACACACACACACACACGGGACGAAAACGCTCAGGAAACGAAGGGATTTTGCGTGTCTGAGTCTTAATTAAGGTCGATATTGTTTTTGTAGTATTTAGGAAGTGTTAGTAATTCATATTAAAGTGACCGTATGACACAGTTGTTTATTTATTTATTTATTTGTTTGTTTGCTTCTTTATATTCTGGGTCTGATCAGTACTTTGAGAAACATTGACCAACTGCATATTTTATTAAAAAGTATAACGCACCTGTAAATCAAATGTGGCACCACACTGTCAATGGAAACCTACATAATTATCCAAGACCTAGCCGATACATTTTTAGGACATTTTTATAATAATAATAATTATTATTATTATTATTAGTAGTAGTAGTAGTAGTAGTATTTGCTATTGGTAATTGCTGATTTGTTAGATTTAAAAAAAAATTCTTAAATATTTATTTTTCTAAATATTGAATTTAAATATTGTTATATATAAAAGTGAATAAATTCAGGATGCATTTTGATCGATCAAATTTTCTTGTGCTATTATATTTCTGTTCTAATGCCTGTATATCTCCACGTCGCTGTCTAATCCCTACGTCTCCAGTCGTTCTTTGTTCTCCGCGTATGCGTGTTATGACCGGAGAAGTTTTAACCCATGGTTTTCTGCTCATATATTTTTGTTTGTCAAACATTAAGGAGCATCAGATTGAGCGTCACGGCGCTGTCCGTCGGTGAGATGAAGGCGCACAGCGGCGGCAGCGGCGGCCATTGTAGCCGTGTGTGAAGGGAGTCCGCTAGTTTGAGACAGACAGACAAAAGAACACTTAAGAGGGCATCCAGTGGTGGGTTACCGAGGTCTGAGCCCTACTGAGGGGCCACGGTGACCCAGACAGACCGTTGGCCCGGAGGCCAGGCCTGCTTACTCTGCCCCGCGAGGAGGTGCCAACCTGGGGCACGGGGGCATGGGAAGAGCCAGACATCCAATCCAGCCACTCAACAGAGCGAGGCGTAGAATTTCACAGATAAGCTCTCGCGCTGTCGCTTATATATACACACGGAAACAGTGGCTAGGAAAAGCTTCTACATTGTTCTTCTATATATTATCATAAAAAACGTGTATGTATTTGTCCATGCTTAATCCTTTGTACACCCCAAAATGTGACTGAATTCAAATTATAATAAAATACTTTAGTATTGTTTAGAATTGCACAGGCTTTTAAATGTAAAGCCTGATTATTTACAAAATAGTAGTTTTAATTGATTTAACCATGCGATAAAAGCACCGTTTCTCCCGGAGTCCTTTCTCATTTAATGAAGCAAGCAGAGACGAGGATAACCATGAGAGATGACGCTCACACCTCTGCTCTGTGGGAACAAATGTTACCGAGCTCCGAACAGCAAACGCCGGGGCAACGAGGCTCGGTCTTTTCCGAGATTTAACCCAGGCGAAGCGGCCATTACGGATACAGCCGAAGAAATAGAGAGAGAGAGAGATCGGGTGAGACAGTGAGAAAGGCCTGTCTGGCTCGACGGCGGCTGTCTTTCTTCCCTAGTCATTTATCTTGCCTGCCACCAGTGGGCAGTGGCACTAAACTCCTCTCACGCTGCCTCACCACTGCGTGCAACCACAAAGCCAAACTGCTCCTGGCCAGCGCCTCTGTCCTCAACCAGAAAGTTGTCGAGGAAAGAAAAATCTCTCAGAATAAACATACACTCGTGCTGCGTGGTGCAGCCACGGGGTTTTATTACGAGGAACAAGCTAACTGGATTAAAATATATATATATATATTTTAATGAAAAGGGAATTAAAGTTGTTACCAAATTAATTTTGCTCTATATGCTGCACTAATTCTAGTTGAATTACTGAGTTAATATTATTATTATTATTATTATTATTATTAATATTAATAGTAGTATTGGTATTATGAATAATAATAATAATAAGCTATTTTACTATGCATTTCATTTATGATCTTCCTTGTTTTTCCTGATCACTTTGAAATTTGAGCACTTTGTAATCCTTCCTTAGGATTCTTTTTTGTGTCGGGTTTTTGAGCTTTATTAGCTGTAATTACTTCCCCCACTTGATTAGTTGCAGTCGCACGGCAGACAGAGCAGGAGGGCAGCCGCAGTTGATTTGTATTGATTCGAACGCGAAAGTGCTTCGTCTGCAGTATATCACGCCATCTAATTATGATCGTAAGATATCGGCAGATGCTTAATTTTTAATTAGCCTGTTGAAAATGACACTTGCTTTGTTGCCGCTTGCGTTGCAACACAATTCATTTACATTCGAAACGTGTGTGTGTGTGTGTGTGTATGCGTGACAACCAGGAGCGAGTGCACTAGTGTTTATTATTATAAGTGTTATTTTGATTCACACAATCAGGTTTGTGTTTAGTTCTATTTACGCGCTTAAATCTGACGTACATTCGACTGGTTCAACTGAAGCGTTTGTACTCGTGACGCTTTAGAAGAGAGACCAAATTCCCCACGTCCACCTTTTTATTTATTTATTTGTTTTGTTTGTTTATTTCTTTTTTTCTTTTTTTTTTACAGTTCCTACAAGTGCATTAGAGGTAAACATGTCCCAGGTGCGATTACTTTGGCAGCTACGGAGAAGTGACAACTTGTACCAATACATTTGAACAGCGCCAAGGATTTCTAGTCCGGAGTGCTCGTATCGTTTAATCGTGAACTGTTTTAAACACGCGAGCGCGTGGCCGTTTCTACATTTCACTCTGAATGAGATATTTGTCTCTTCTTATCGTCTGGTCCGATTTCCTGAGGGCCATGTGTTAAGTCGGTGCAAATGTCCTCGATTCAAACAGGTCTCGCTGTAATATTTGCCGTCTTCATCGGAAAGGTATTCGGCCGTCGCGAACAATAACGAGGATTTCTATGGAGGTTCTCGCTGTTAATTAAAAAAAAGAAATATAGCCAACGCTCCAAGAGTAATCTGGAGTCTGGAAAATAAAGCTTCACTGAAAGCCTCATTGTACAGGAAGACATCCTGTTAAGCATAAGCAGAGTTAAAACCTTACTGGAACGCAGGCAGAGTTTTTAATAGTACGTTTTGGAAGCACGCTCTAGTCCAGGATTTGGTGCTTCTTGGCTTCTTAACACTCTCCGTCATTTGTTTTCTCCTCTCTCTTTTTCCTTGTGTGTCTCTAAACCCTCTTCCAGTTAACTCCTCTGCCACACAGCCCTCAATCCGACCCTCTCTCTCTCTCTCTCTCTCTCTCTCTGATCTCAGGCCCGTCTCTGTCTCTGTGCCCCTCTGTCTGGTTTCAGCGCTGGCAGCCATGTCCCTCCCTGGATACCTCGCTGTATTATTTGCACACACAGTCACACACAGCCACGCAGCATTGTTCCTGCCTGTTAATTTGTTTGTTTGTGTTTGTGTCTCAGGAGGGCTACGGCGTGATCGTGCTGAACCCCAACGAGAACGCGCTGGAGGTGGAGAAGGTCGGGGATCCATCTGCCGAGGCATGGGACGAACCGGCGGAGAAGCGCGAGCGCAAGGAGGAGTGCGAGGGAAAGAGAAAGAAAGACGAGTACGAGAAGTACCGCAACCCACAGAAGGAGCGCGAGACGAAGCGCATCCCGATCCGGGTGAGTGAGGAACGGTGGAGGGAGGGGAGGGGAAGGGTGGAAGCGAGAGTGAGAGAGATGGAGGGTGAAGCAGAGGGTAAGAGAGGGTTTAGTGGAGTTGAGCGAGAGGGCCACACGGGTGTGCGGTCAGGCTCGCTGAGTTTGGCAGCATTCCAGAGTCTGTGTGTACAGAAAAGGCTTCTCTTTACTCTCACTTTTCAGATATTCACCCCCCCTCTTTTCACTCACTCACACATACACACACGGAACGAGAGAGATGATCCAGTCTTAAAAAATTATTTTACAGCTAGGGTTGTCAAAGTCCATTAATACAGTGCTTTCAAATTCTAATAATGAAAAATATTGTTCTATATGTGTGTATATGTGTGTGTGTATATGTATATATATATATATATAAGTGTGTGTGTTAATAAAAAAAAATTAATTAGCAGTAGCATAAGCATTGAAGGAAATTTTCCTTGTCAAAATAGCAATAATCTAATAAATCATGCACGGGGCTGTATCATAAATTTAATATAAGGGAAAAAATGTAAGTTTTATTTTTAAGATTATTTTATAACAGAGTTTTGAACGTTATTGCTGATATTTAGCCAAATCATCCATTTCCTACACTAAAAAGGATCCACATTTCAAAATAAAATAAATAAATAAATAATCACTCTAAAATCTCCAGCTTGTCTTCGTACACTTACGCCAAAATCTCACATGGCTTGCTGTTTCCTGTAAATGCTCAGTACTTGGGGTATAAGACCTCAGAGCCTGTGTAGTACACAACATGTCCAGTAGATTCAAGCACAGAAAAAGCCTGTTGGAAATGAAGTACTTGCATTGTCTCATTTAAAAAATAAATAATAATAAATTATTTAAATGCCAGATGTGTACATTATAAACAAAAGATACATATGGAGAGGGGGAAAACGTGCACGAACAAAATCACGTTACATTAACCATCAACATCAAACGACTGAAACGAACTATTTCATTCTGGGAGACTGAAACTACATAGGATTTTACACAGTTGAATATGGATTTTATTTTATTTTATTTTTTTGCCTTCCAGTGTGTAAATATTATAAAATTACAAATAATACTTGAACTATATATATATATATATATATATATATATATATATATATATATATATATATACTTTTTTTGTTTGTTTTTTCGTTTTTCGATCCCTAATGGAAATTCATTATGCCTTGTGTTTTGCAAGATTGATATCCTGATGGAAACTGATATTATGTTTGCAAAGCAGCAAATAGTTGAAATGAAACGGACTTGTATGGTGGCTAAGTATGCTAACCACACACACACACACACACACACACACACACACACACACACACACACACACACAGAGAGCTGAATAAGTTGATCAGAGCCATGTCCCCTGTAGCTGTTGACCATGAGATTCACTATCATTAAAATCCATAATTCCCCAACAGCAGCCCATCACATCTCTTATCGTCTTCTGCGGATACAACACTTAATCCTATACATACGTACAGTACACACACCCCAGGCACTTTCTTTCATGGATAACACCTGCCCAATCAAAGAGATAAACCAGCTCTAAAGTAATTCAGCATAGTGGTCTGACAAAGGGAGGGGGGGGGAGGGGATAAAAAAAATCTGTTGGCAGATCGCTAACGCTTTGTTTCACTGATGTCCGCTCTACACGTCTACACGTGTGTATCCGAACCACATCACACGCCTTATACTGTCAGTTACCGGCGTGACACGCGAGCGCCGTGTGAGCTGTCAACACACTTCCTGTACCACATCCAATGGTACCTTCACACGCACTGTTCTGAGAAGCATGATTATCCACATTATTAACATCACATCGGGACTCCGTACAGCTCGCTTTCTCACGCTCGATAAACAAGCGCTTTAATGACGGCCTTCCTATCGCGCCAAAGTAACTTTGACACCCTTCACTTATTTTAATGAATTCGCTTTACTACAGGACTCGACAGTCGGATTTATTTTTAATTTTTTTTTTGTACATTTTCACTCACACACAGACACACACACACACACACACACACACACACGGTAAAGGACGAGACAAGGAATCCTGCGAAGTAGCCATCAGCGCGTGCAAATCCTCGCACTTCTTCAGCCGTTCTCACTTTTGACGTAAGCGTTTCATCACCGCGCTACGCGTGGACGAGGGAAAACACACCGTCGGTACGGAAGAGGACCCCTTTCCGGTCCTGCTGATGTCTTCATGTGTCGGCGCAGGCGCCGGGACGTGTGCGAGAAAGAGTTGAGGCGAGGAGTTACACTCTCCGAGGCGATGGAAAGAACCCATAATAATGTCTTAATAAATATTTCAGCTGGAATAGTTGAGGATTCATATAATGAGGTCTCGCTCAGGCTCTCCTCACCTCGCTCCGTCTTGTCCTCAGAACCTTTTGCACTTTGTAATGCTAGCAGCGTGAGATCGTTAGAGCAGCACTAGCCAAGGTTTTCCCAATTCTACTCTCTCACATTAGGCGAGTCCAGCTATCCCTTTCCGTGCACTTACATTATACATGCTCAGACGGCAGCAGAGGAACTAGTACAAGGACAGTGAGTGACTCTTTGTGTGTGTGTGTGTGTTAGTATAGTAAGCTTAGATATGTTCACCTGCACAGAATTCCTATATGAAGCCTTAACACAAAGTAAGTAGTCCTGAGTTCAGACTATACAATGTTGCTGGGAAACATTCTACAGGCGGTCATGCGTCACTACTGCGACAGGCTGTTTTTCACACGGCTATATTGAATATATTCGCTTGTACACGTTTGGAAAAAGTGTTAATTACGTTCTCTGTTCGTCACGTATCTTTGACGAGTTCATTTTTTTTTGGAATCGCTGAACAGCTTTAGATTCGGACTCGGGACTCAGAAAGAGTTGACGTGGTGTAGTGGTCGCTCTTAAAGACCGTTCTTTAAAACAGTCAACTCCATGAGGCACACAAATCACACCCGTCTAAACGCGACCCCATTGGTCCTGAGCATAAACCGAGTCCACCCTGAAACGTACGGAAGCGCTTACGTCCTTATACGACGCACACGTAGAAATCACGTAAGAAGCTTCGGCCTGCGTCATTTTATTTAAAAATGCATACGGTTGTATAAAGTGGCGTTAATCTTTAACGGTGCTGTCAGACTGTATACGCAGGCACAACAAGTCGCCGTACAGCATCGTCCACCGTCTTGTTTTCTTCGAGTCGAGCGTGTCACGTGACTAAAAACACGCCGTCGTTTTGAAAGTTATCCACGTTTGCGAAAAGCTTTGTTACTGCGGCACAAAAACGCCACCTCGATGAGGACAGAAGGCCAAAACGTTTAGAGAAAAAGATGCGTTTTCAAATTGACAAAGTTCATGTCTCGATTGTGCGTCTTGTAGCTGCAGAGCAAAGTGTCTGTACGGTGCTGATCATCATTACGCTAACATGCGGAACCAAACTCCGCACACCGGAATGCTTTATTTAGCATGAACAGATGCGTTCTAAACCACTACTGCGCCAGGAATGTGATTAATGTGAGTCACTGCACTATGTATTCTACAAGGTTTATTCATTCATCCTTAGTATCTGCCTGGTCAGGGTCACGTTGGTTTCAATCCGGCTCCTGGTTTATATAATACAACTTCATAAAATCTTTGGAAGATATTGCAGGCAAGTACAAACCGAAGTAATAACCAAAATAAGAACACAGGTCTAACGCATGTCTCTAGTTGCAACCCGTTTGTGAACTCTCCAGTGTTTCCGTGAGCAGAGTGGTTTATGTACGAATGCAGGGAGGGATTTGAAAATTCTTAAACGGATACAGATAGCATCGTTGCGTTACTGCACATTTCACCGTTTATTGCCTGTTCCGCTGATGGAATGACGACGTACTGGCATGTAGTAAAGTAGTGTCAGTCTTCTGCCTCATCTCCACTCATTCCGTGAACAGGCCCTGACACTTTTTTTTTTTCTTCTCAGTGTCGTGAAGCATATTGCACACCTTTCCAGGTAGGAGGACTTTTGCGCGTGTCCATAAACACTGCGCTCATATCACTTTGGCTCCCAGCTTAAAGGCGTGTTTGTATTTGCGCGTCCACATGTGTGTTTTTCCTCTCTTCTCCACCCTTTCTCTCAGGCCCTAGAGTAGTGGGCGGGTCAGGCCCACTCTCATTCTCTGGAACTTTTTAATCTTTTCTAGCGGTATTGTACCAGGCTCAGGCTCCTCTCCTCCCCTCCTTGACTTCCTGCTGAGTTGCAGACCACCTGCACGTCGCTCTTCTCAGCCCGGGGAGCCTGTTCCTGCCCACAGTTGAGTTGATTAATACGCTTCCTTACCCTCGTTAAGGAGCCCTTAACTGCCTTTAGCACTCTTACTTTTTGCTCCCCCCCGGGGTTCATAGTGTTGAAGCCCCCAAGCCTGCATAATCTCCTAGCACTCTTAAAAGATCACAGCCCCAACGGCCCACGTCTAGTGTCTCTGGAGAGGCCGAGTGGACGAAGGAGACGGGGAGAGGGAGAGGCGGGGCCAGCATACACAAGGTTTTTTTGGGAGTTCACTTTACTCTGAATTTGAGGCCTAATCCAGTTACCTATTTTCTGTCAGCCAAGCGAAGGAATAGCAAGAACAAAACCCACATTGAAGGCTTAAGAAGCTTCCAAAGATTTCATTCAGGCCTAACCGGGACAGGCTTAGGGCCCGAGCCCCTGAGGGAAAAGAGCCGTTTTTCTAAATGACTAGAATTTTTTTTTTTTCTCACTTTTTTTTTTTTTTCCTCTCCCCCTTTGGATTTCTTATTGTTACTTTTTTGTTCTGAGACAGAGACAGGGAGACGGAGAAAGAGAGAGAGAGGGCATTGAGAAGCAGCAGCTTGCTCTGCGCGGCGTTCCTCTTTTTTTCTTCGCACTCTCTCTCTGTCGCTTCGTTTATTCATTTCTTAAGTGCCTGCAGAACTTTAAGTGTCAGATCCTTGCAGTGGTGGCATGAGTTTATTGAACGCTTTGAGTACACGGCTTCGCTCTGTTTCTCTTTTGTACATCATCTAGACAATGTTTTACTTCTCTTGTATAAGGTCAATGGTCTGTATTAGACCACTTATTTGCATCATTTTACAACTCCCAGTCCTGTTCTATGTCAAGACCACGGTTTTCGGAGAAGGAAATCTTGGGGAAGTGCGCGTTACAGTTAAGAAATAGCCGTTTTAAATTGTCATGCCTCTGGAAGATGGAAGATCGTGATGAAAAGAAGTCCGGGAACCCCAAAGATTTAGCGCAGAGTATATATCTGAAATGAATTAAAATACTTGTGCAGTACAATATTTATTATTATTGTAGTCAAAAAAAGCTTTGGAAAAACTTTTGCTGAAAATTATATACATGTTCGCAAACCCACTGGACAAATAAATACTCTAATGTGCTGCCCAGTCCCATGTTTCGGTACGAATAAATTTGGTTGTTAAGCGTATTTATTTGCGGCAGCTATGAATAAAGAAAACAAAAATCTAATAACCGAACATGATATATGCTTGTCCTTTGTACCTGGCCTACTGATTTGTCCACACTGTCATGTCCCATGCTGAAAAGTGGCCGACTTAAATTAGTAAATGAGGAAATAATAGTGCGCCAACGGAAGCATGTCAGTGCAGTTGGATCCCTGCCTTTTATATGGCCTCTAAACCCCCCCACACCCCCACGAACAATCCCACTTCATGAGGAAATCAGGGGTGAGAGTGTTGATTTGGAGTCAGCATCAGTCCAAGGTGACACGCAGACCGGGGTAGTGGATAATGTTCACACAGCATGTACCCACCAGCCGCCTCTGTCTCCTCAGGATCGCCATCCATTATTTATCCGTTGTTTTCCTACTCATATATTCCTCGCGGGAGCATTGGAATCCGTGTTTTGGAGATGTTCTGCTCCCCTATGCCTGCCTCGTACACGACTAACCTGCACGTCTTTGAGATAAGACCCGGTCTGGGTTGAGCTGTCAGGAGGAGGCGATATGTATTCCAACTGGCTATTGCATCACCTTGAAGCTGTCTTTGTTCACATCTCTCCAGGACACTTCTTAAAGCCCCGAGCACGGGTGAACTTTGGCTTCCGAGACCTTGTTTGTGACCTTATTGCAAGGACATGCATGCTGACTGGACTGGCCTTAATTAAACGCATGAACTTATGACTCAGTCAAAGCAAGGGTCAATAGCTAAGGTCCAGGGGTGCTCACCTGTTTCACCCGTGCGTATATGTCCGTAGATGTACTTATTGAGCTTGCGGGTACGTCTCGAGATATTCGCGGGAACAGTATGTACAGAAGGAGCGTCTGGCAGCATTGTATATCTCAGACTGTATGTGGGCGGTTACGCTTGAGAAGTTCGTGCTTATGTACATAGTGTTGTCTTTGCGTGTGGACCTGTCGTCGTCTGAGCGCACGTCTTTCTGAAGCTGTGCATTTACACTCGTTCCTAGGGACGAGGCCTAGTCTCTGATGTCTGCTCCCAATCTTCCTGTCAGGTCAACCTTAAACACATCCAATCTGCTGCGAGGACTCGAAGCCAGGCCCCTCACAGCAGGCCTTTCCTCCAAACCCTCACACAAGTGGCTGCTCGCTCACCTCGTCTGCGTCAATTAAACCCGAGCAGTAATTTAATCTGACAATCACAGGCTTGGCGCGGGGCAGGTCGAGATTTGACGAAGATGACCTTTCTGGCTATACGTAGCCGAGAGCTGTCTTTTAACAGTGAACCCCTGCTAGACAGGCACCAGTCCTTTTGTACTTTGTTAATGAGATATTGATTAGAAACAATGCACCACCAAATTTTGTTGAGATTAGCTCCATGGTAGCAAGGTCACGCCTCTGTACAGTGATGGGCCGAGCTTCTTTATGTACCAGAGTGTCTGTCTGGAATCGCTTTAATTAAACTTTTTTTTTTTCCTCCTCCTCTCTTTTTCCATTTCCTGTCTTTTGGCATGCACAAAACATGTTATTATTCTGGCCTCATCCTCTCAGCTGGCTTTGGTTATCAACTTGCTGGCTTCCAGTGATCTCTCCAGTACTTAAATCCCAATGGGCCCCCCCTTCCCTTATTTTTTTTACCTCTTTTGTACGAGACACGAGGGCTCTTTCATGGCTCCTTCATGTCTCTGAACAGGCACCTTGTCTGTGACTGGCCAGGTGTGAAGAACAAATCTACAGGAAAGAAGTGCCAGTAGCTATTTCACCAACCTGAGCCGGCTAGTTTTTCCGCACTATCAGGAAGCCCACGCGCCACCACGAACCTCGGCTCCAGCTTTATCGTACAGTCCTCTACACCGCCACCATTCGAACCTGATAATATTGAATTTCCCATAAACGTGTGCTGTTGACAAGGGAAGCGTGCGGATAACTGGTGACTGAATGATAATGTGGATCCAGTGCGGAGTGAAGGTCCACATTCTAATGGATCTACTGTTGAACGCTACCAAACATGTCATTACCAACCCAGCTTGTTTCATTTTTAATCATTTACCAAAAGGAAAATGAGCTTGTTCCCCGATGAGAGTTAGCCATTCAAATCACTTCGAGGGGTTCGGTTGTATGAGAGCTTTGTTTAGTCGACGTGTGTGGCCGAGGCAGGCGGTCATTTTAGAGAAGCTCTTTAAAAGTGGCCTTGAGAAGTGGCAGACATGTTATGGCGTCCTTGATTAATAAGAGTAAAGGCTGCTAACTCTAAGAAAGCAGCGTGAACATGCTTGAACATTTCAGTAGCTCTTGAGGTTTACCTCAATTCGCTTGCAAGTCCTCGCTAACTCATGGAAAGACCACACCAGACGCCCACACGGACCATGTTTGGACGCGACGGCATTCTCCTGTACTCGCTCATCAATCAGCGAGCTTTCGCATGCTCATCTCCCGAACACGTCCTTCCAGTGCAGTGTGTTTCACCTTCCAGTGTAGCCTGCGTCCTTGTGCACGATGTGCTGTTTGCACATGTGACAACTAGCAGTTGCTAATCTTGACATTTGATCCCACCTCCAGTGTTCCAGTGTGCTTTGGCACTAAGCGCTGAAAGACCGGTATGAATTGTGGATTTGTCAAAACAAATTGGGGATGTTTTAGCGCGATTTTGTTTCGCGTCCCCCACGTCTGCAGCTGTTTGTACATATTTGTACTTCACCCTGCTTAATACTCTCACATGCGGCGTACAGATGGGAAGCTGAGTGACCGTGAGTGTGTGGCACATCCATGCAGCTGGTGCGGTTTCTCCTGCCGACTGTAGGCTATGGCCAAGAGAATGTCATTGTGGTAAAAAAAAAAAGTGACATTCAACTCATCTCAAAGTTCCCTTCTCCTGATCAAGCAGTAATTTAATAGTAATAATTCAGCATTGCGTTCAGTGAGCGACAAAATCATGGGAAGGTACAAGCGCTTGTTCACATCCAGGGAAACGATCAGGAGGCTCACGTGTGAACAACAGCCAAATCGTTAACGGAAACGAGAACGAAGTCTTGATGACATCGCGAAATTTTTCCTACAGCAGTGCAAAAGAAAACAAGCAAGCTGACGCAACCGAACATTCTGGAAAACAAACCTTTCATGCTGAGGACTAAATTCTTCACCAGACGAACAGCACGGTGTTCGTTTATGAGAATCTGTAGCACACGGTGAGAGCACGGCATAAGCCTGTGTTCAGCATTACGCTTACTTTTTTCAATATTGGTCAAAAGTGCGTCGTGAGCCGTTCATTTAAATGAAAACAACGCGATGCACCAATTCATGACAATACAAAAATGATGAAAAACCCTCAAAAAATATACGAGGCTTCTTACTTGGAGCTTTAACTTGACACACTGTCTAAAACTCTGGTTAAACAAAAATATATACATTTCAAAAATTGTCCACAAAGATCTATCTATCTATCTATCTATCTATCTATCTATCTATCTATCTATCTATATATATATATATATATATATATATATATATATATATATATATATATATATATATATATATAGATAGATAGATAGATATCTATCCATCAATCTCTCCATCTCTCTCTCCACATACATATACATATATATATATATATATATATATATATATATATATATATATATATATATATATATATATATAGAGAGAGAGAGAGAGAGAGAGAGAGAGAGAGAGAGAGAGAGAGAGAGAGAGAGAGAGAGAGAGAGATAGATATTGATGATTGTGATATAATCATATTGACAGACAGTGTTCTTAATTGCATTTTAATTAAATTTATGTATTTTTCAAGTAAGAAAAGTAATATTACTTTACCAGAAATAATAAAAATTTTGAATGGAGTGATTCATATAGTACTACTAAAAAGTATTACTATAATACTAGTATAATTTCGTGCTGCTTTTGAAATGTGTGAGGAATGTGAATTGGGGTGGGGGGGTCAAGGGACATAGGAAACCAGATAGATTAATAAGAAATAGGTTACCATGACGACCGTGCCGTAAACAGTGCTACACATGATGACTGTTGGGAGGTAGAAACATAAATGAATATAAAATTTTTCTTTCTATTTTTTCTTTTTCTTTTTTCCTTTTTTTCTTTTTTCTTTTTTTTTTAATGAATTTAAAATGTACTATTTGTACATATGCAGTGTATGTGGTATGTGCTTTTTTTAAATGATTTTTTTTTTATTAACCTCACATCCTGTGGAACTGAATCTTCGTGGGCGAGTGTGAATGCACTCATGCTGTACAATGAAATACCAGTAAGGGTATGCTGGAGAAATATCCCAGGTTTAGAGTGTGAAAGCACTCTTTCTATTTTTCTCTCGGCAGAGAGATAGATGCGTCTTGTTATAACATCCTGCATACAAGCGAGCGTTGGCGGCGGGGGGAGAGTAAAGGGGGAAAAAAATGGGAAAAGGAAAAGCCAAGAATTCAGCATGACGCAGTGAGAGCAGTGATCACAGGAGGAGCCGAGAGCTCCGAGGATGTGCCGTAATGGCCCAGCACCTCCATTAAGAGCTCTTCTCTCCGGCTAGAGCTCCGCTCAAGAGGCGCTTCAAAGCACTGCGCTTTCTGTACTGACGATTCATTTGCACGAGTATATTCCATACACACACACGTGGACACACACCTTCAGGCTTTTGATGTTGGTCTTTCTGACGAGCAGCAGGTTAGGGAACAGCAGGGAGTCTGACCGGACTGGCACATGTTTGGGTAGGAGAGAAAGACAGAAAGCGAGAGACGGGCGAATCTGTCACCAGGAGACTGTCTCTAAGGGCAGCCTGTTTTGCCGAGCTAATTAACCCTGGGAAATAATTACACAATATGCAAATTCGGTTGAGATAAGTGTGGACCCTATCAGAGCAGGTAGTCAATCATCTGGCCCATAATGTGTGTGTATGTGCGTACACTGTGGCCACCTTTGTTTGTGTGTGTGTGTTTGGGCCAGGTGTTAGTCTCTGTGCTTGGGTGATAAGGTAGGGGGACGTTACCTGCTTTTGCCAGTACGTCACAGAGGAGCCGAGCTCTTATTCATACACGCTCACACTCATGGAGTAGCACAATGATTATAGCGAAAGAGCACCTCTGGAGGATTGGGACACTGTGCTAAATTTGTTTATTGTGATATTTGTGCGGTTTTGACATCTGTAAGAAGAAATGCATGAGTGTCTTTTCCTTTGGGGTTTTTCCTTTTTGAAGCACTAAAGCATTTTCCGTGTTGTCCGCATGACGTTAAGTCTAAAAAGTTTTGATTTGTTTGAAATTAAAGCCCTTAATATGTATTAAGGAAGGAATAAGACACTTGAGGGCATGCTATTATATTCTGTCGTGAACTGGGGGGTCGGTTCCACCCCTAAAGTGATGAACAGCATTTCCAAAGTGGAAAACTATACCACGGCAGGTACCTTTTTTTTTTTTTTTTTTCTTCTCTCTTGATTAATGAACAATATCTCTTGCTTTCTCTCTACTGCAAGTCACCGAGAATGCGAAAGTGCGAAGTCCTTCCTCCTGAACACTCTCCCATATAGGAAGACCGTTACAAAGCACTGACACTAAAGGCTCCTTCCATAAACGTTAAACGTCTCTTTACAGAACGCTTCATCATATGAACAATTACACGTCTTTAGGTGTTAAATAAGAACCTGCTTCTTTTTTGCCCCCCATCTGTTTATTATTACCCTCAGATGACCTACGTTGTCTGCCTTATATGTCCCTGTAAATGAGTGGTTACTATAGCAACAATAACGTTTTTAAAACGAGCATGCCGATGTAAACCTGGGAACCGTCTCGAAGCCAGCACTACTGTCACGGCTTAGTCACCTTCTGACCAATCAGATTGCAGAATAAATGATGTTTAAGTCAGATTTACGCAGTAAGAAATATAGGCTTTTTAGGTTATTGTTAATTTGCTGTATTATTATTAGTAGTAGTAGTTGTAGTAGTAGCAGTTTTACTCTTTCTTGATTTGTTTGTTACTCTTTTCTGATATGTTGGAAACACTGGATAATACAGGGTCACGTCACACAGACATCAGTATGAGGAAATTCAACCAGAAAACAACAAATAATCTCACCTGGGGATGGGAATAATTGCGATTTTTTTAGTTAGTTAGTAAAGTTTCCATATTTTTTCACTGTGGAGTAAACTTCAATCCATTTTTCTGCTTATGCAGGAGTTATATCGCGCTGATTTTGTATGTGCTATTTCATCACCGTGTGTTTGATCTTAAATTATATTCAAAGTGACATTGATCTTAAATTATATTCAAAGTGGCATTGAAACGTTCTCAAAACTACTAAATTTAACCTAGGATTCATGTTTCCTAGCTGTATGACGCCGCCCCAACCCCCCGTTTATAATCAAACCGTGTGTGTTTGGGTTTGTGTTCACACCCCATATACAGTACAACATCATATAGATGTATAACTCATCCCCCAACCCCCACCCATCCCCAGTGGGACAGTCCAGGATGTAATCTGCTCTGCTTGGGTTGCATCACTCCGCTACACCTTTCATATTTATTTACTTTCATAAACAAGCTGTTTGTCAAGAAATCTTTTAGCCCTTGTCAGCTGCTTCGATTTTAATTCAGTTATTAGGCTGTGTTCAGGAGCCTAATCTCTAATTGAATGCTGATGCAAGAGAGTGTGAGACGAGCCAAGCGATGGGCAAAGTTGCAAACAGGGAAGAAAAGTTAGGGTGTGTGTACGAGTTCAGAACTTATCAGCACTTGATTTAACCCTGAACTCAGAAAAGTTGATTCTGCTTATAGATATTAGTGCACATTTTGCGACATTTTCAATGTGAAAAACGGATATATTCTCAATATTATCGAAACAAAAGCTGGGTTTGTGATGTCACGAAATAAATGCAGTGCCTAGGAGTGACAAAGAGAGCTTTCACATACGCAGTCTTTAGTCTGTTCGAATCGTCTGCGTGAGGCGGTCTCGGTCCGGTTCTGAGAACACTCTAGTACACTTCAGTTGCAGTGAGAAATTGCAGTGATTCGAACAATTCAGTTTTATTTGTGCAGCACTTTAAACAATGGATATTGTCACAGTTGCTTTACAACAATATATACTTTCCGGAAGTTTAAATAATAAAAAAAAACATCCGTAACGAGCAAGCCAGTGGCAAGGAAATCCTCCCTGAGACGAGATGAGGGTGAAACCTTGAGAGGAGCCAGACTCAAAAGTCAAAGTCATAAAGTTCTATTCCTGAGAAGTAGCATTTGCCATCTCCGCTGTTGATGTCGCTAGCAATACTGTAGTAACCGTAGTAACTGTAGTAATCCCAGTAGGTGTTATTAAAAATAAGCACTCCTGGGACACCGTTCAACCAATCAAATTAGCGGACCGGAACTAACTGTTGTGTAATATACATTATCTGGTTGCATGACCATGTTATAGCAGTTCAAAAGAGCTTCCTTCAGTGGCTTTCAAATAACTCCAAAGGCTTTTAGCCGACTTTGGAGCTCTCTTTCTGCTACGGGGCTCATTATGTCTCAACCAGTTATTTCCCCAGGTCAGACACTATGATTAACCAATCAAACTTTTTGTGAACCTGTAGTGCATTTTGTTTACAATAGTAAACCTTGCACCAATTTTTGGTTCATGAACCTCTCCTTACCTAGGTGACACGGGATAATTTCCTTTACTCTCACACTGTGCGTTGTTACCCAGATGAGGACGGGTTCCTTTCTGAGTCTGGTTCCTCTCAAGGTTTCTTCCGCATCTTAGGGAGTTTTTCCAGAAAATGATTTAATATAATAAAATAGATGATTATCAAATCATGTATTTAGTGCTACCTCTGTATTCCCCATGCTCTGCTGATTTTGGTTTTGTTACACGCAAGGTTTCTTTACCGTTTTTCAAATAACAAATAAAAGTGTTACACGAGTACGTTATCGCCCGTGTACGTGTTTCAACCATTATTGTTTTATTTATTTATTTATTTTTATTTATATTATTATTTAAGCCAAATAGCAAAAGTATCAATTTCACTCTGATGCAGAGGCGAATAGGCTTATAGGTGTGAAAGTACCCTAAAGGATCCATTATATACATCACATCCATTTTCCATGCCTCTTATCCTACACAGGGTCATGGGGGGAGCCTGGAACCTGCCCCATGGAACTCGGAGCACCACCCCATCACAGCGCACAGTCTCACACTATGGACAATGTAGAGATTTTATACATTTATACTGGCGGAGGCAACCCTCAAAGCACGAGGAGAATATGCGAATTCCACACACACAGGGCGGAGGCGTGAATCGAACCCCCAACCCTGGAGGTGCGAGGCAAACGTGCTAACCACTAAGCCAACATCCCTTTTACTAGCTAGTTTAGTTGCGGTTAACTAGCTGGCCATCTATTTTCCAATGCATGCATTTTCATGGTTTTTTGCCATGTTTAATAAGGCTGAAGGTCTAGAGATGATGCTAGGTATTAAGTAGTTTTAATGCGCTCTGACCCCGGCTTCCTGACATGCTGGGGTATACGAAGAAAAGAATTTCATTGTACATATCTATATGTGATCAATAAAGCCTCATTATCATTAATGCTTTGAAATGACGTATTCTTGTGCGTTTTTAAGTAAACACGGAGTTAATTATTCTCCGTATAAAGGAAATATTCCATCCACTATTTCATAGTTAGTCTCAGTTTAAGAGCTCAGCTCGATTGTAATTAAACTTTGCTTCAGTTCTCAATTGCTACAAATCTATGGCTTCTCCAAACACGCAGATCGATGTCCGTCCTCTCTCCACGCACGCCCGTTCCTTTTCCCTCTATCTCTGTCTCCCTTTTCTCATTTGGGCGCTGCCTCACCTCGGGCCTGTGTTAATTACGCGTGTTCTGTCCACGCCGGTGTGCGACCTTCCCCCAGTGTTGGCCATTTATGTGCTTACTGCTTGTATCGAGGCCACATTGATTGTGTAGCTGAGTACAAATTAAGATTTAAACCTGCCGTCACAGGAGCTATCGGTTTTTACATTTGGGGCATTTGCAATATGCAAGGCTCATTGAACCCAGGAGGATCCGTGTGTGTGTGTGTGTGTGTGTGTCTTCTTTCAGATGTTATCTCTTACATTTCTTGTGTGTGTATGTGTGCGTGTTTTTTATTTGCAGGAAAACAGTTCACCCGAGGAGCACACACTCTATGTGTGGGACCATTTCATTTCCAGATCGCTCGCCAAAAACATCTTTGTGGTTGCTCACAGCTATGGAGGGCTGTCTTTCGTGGAGCTGGTGAGTGTTTATGTTGTGTTTTTGTTAAAGAATGTTTGCACACACACACATACACACACACACACACGCAGGGCCTCACCGCTGGGAAAGTCAGGACTGACCGAACGGATAAGAAGATTGTGCAGGAGAGGAATGATTAAAAATACATCACGTTAAGCTTCGTTGGGAAGGCGCTGCTTCTATAAACAATCCAGTACATCCTTATCCTAAGGCACTATCAACTTTTGGAGAGAGAGGAAGAGAGACTGAGGGAGGGGAGGAGAAATGCTGCAGATGATGTGAGAAATATTTTTAAGGAATAATTAATGAGAGTGTGTGGCTTCATCCAATGCAATTACAGAGCGCGCTAAACGTGTGCGACTCCATCCAGAGCGTCAGAGAACGTTTGCTAACACCCTGCTCGTAAGTGCGCGAGTAAATGGTGTCATTTTAAATATACAGTAGATAGAATACAGCATTAGCTTTAAACCCCGTTTTTTATGCTTTGTAATGTGTCTCGTGCATATTCCCATCAGGACCGCGCTAAGTCGGTAGCCTGGTAGCTCTTGATCAAAACGGCTAACACACATTTAAGAAATATCGCACGAGTAAGAGCGCGGTTATACTGAATATCTGTAATGCTCTGTTTTGCTCCTCGGGTGGAAATAGATCCCAAACAAGCCAGGCTCACTTTATAGCATGTCGGCTAGCTGGCTAGATAGCTCAAATTGGTTTGTACATCGCATTCAAGGGGCCTGTTACAGTTACTGTAGTAACTGTAGTAATCACAGTGGGGTTATACTACATATGAGCACTCTCGGAACACCGTTCAGCGAACTAAATTACTGGATCGGAGCTAGGTATCGTGTAATATACGGTTTTCACGGCCATCTTCAGTAGCTTTCACACAACACCAAAGACTGCTAAAGCGGTCCTTTTAGTCCCCTTTGGAGCTCTATTTCTGCTCCAGTGCTCATTGTGTTTCAGTTGATCATTTTCTCCAGGTCAGACACTTTGTTTCTTCAGTAAAATATTTTGGGGAGAATTTATGAGTGTATTTATGTATAAGATATGGCAAACCTGTAGTGCATTTTGTTTACAATATTTAATAATTAAATGTATGTAGCGTTCTTTGATTTGTTTTGTTTTATATAGACTAAAACGTTCTGCACTGTTTATGATTCAGAAATAAAATAGGAGTCTTTCCGGTCGTAATTTGTTAGGTAATAGCTGAATTTAAAATAAATAAATAAATAAATTACCCCGTTCAAAAGTTTACACACCCTTGATTATTAATACTATGTGTTGTTATCTGGATGATCAGCGACTGTGTTTATGTTTTGTGAGCGTTGTTCATGAGTCGTTTGTTTGTCAGAAAAACCTCCCGGCCCTGTACATTCTTTACTTTTCCGGCATCTTCTGCATATTTCACCCCGTTCACACCGAGGACAACAAGGTGCAAACACAAGGTGCAAACATTCACTGATGCTCAAGAAGGCAACACGATACTTTAAGAGCCAAGGGGGTGGTAAACTTTTGAACCGGATGATCGGAGTAAATTGTTATTATTTTTCCTCTGTAAGAGTATTTGTATGTTTGGCCACACCCCCAGATTTTTCCCCCACCTCAGAGCCACAGGCGATACCGTAGTCAGTCAGCTATAGTTACGGGGCACGATAGGATAATGACAAATTACACAGGATCTCACAAGCCTACCCACACAATATTGTTTACTTACCAAGTCCAAACACGCGCACACACACACACACACACACACACACACACAATCTAAGAACCCAAATGTTATAAACCATACACTGATAGAGCTCCTAGCCAGGAGCGTTCCTGCCGCACTGAGTACCTCAGGACTGTGTGTTTTTCTTATATACACCCAGGAAACTTGTTGTTTGCGCTTCTAAATATCGTTGTTTAGATATTTATGCTGTAGGCTGCTAGTTTGGCATCTGGCGAGTCTCAACAAATGCCCCCCCCCCCTCATATTCTTCCCTTTCAGGGACTTTTCCCATGTCTGGCGTTCTCGTTAGGGATCTAAATCTACATCCAGATTCCTGCTTTGTAACAATATCTATTATTAAAACCACTACGCAGATAAACGCTAATTCAATCCGAACGAATCATTTCTCCAGCATGCGCTTTCTTACATCTCTCGTTCTTTCTCTCGTTCACACACGTGCTCATTTCCCCCCATCCCGGCCTGGTAGCGCTCGCGTTTGAAACGGACCCGGTTTCTAATCACGACTGGCTAATTTAAAGTCTTCTCGTTAGCTTCCAACACGTTTATTCAAATCTGACGCTTCTCTCATGCATGTACATGCTTCACACAGCAGTGTGTGTGTGTGTGTGTGTGTGTGTGTGTGTGTGTGTGTGTGTGTGTGTGTGTGTGTGTGTGTGTGTGTGTGTGTGTGTGTGTGTGTGTGTGTGTGTGTGCGTCGGCGTGCGGCGTGCGTGTGTGTGTGTGGACTATGCACATAACACTTAACACGTCGTATTTTTGAGGATGCATTCAAAAATATAAGCGGAATTAAATGTCACTGATTTGTATTTGGTCGTGTGTGTTGGTTGGTGGAGTACGCTGTTGTACGTCAATGCTCAAAGGTTTGTGTGTATTGACGCCAGTCAGTGGAGAAAGTGTGTGTGTGTGTGTTTGTGTGTTTGTGTGCGTCACCTCTGACTCCACGGTCTCAATCTTCTATTCAAAAAATCTCAACCTCTCAGGACAACAGCGCTGACCTCTGACCCCAAAAGAGCACGGACGTCATCCGACTCTAAAAGCATCTCCCACCCTATAAACACGCACACACACACACACACACACACACACACTCGCACAGTTAGAGTGAGTTAGCGTACTGTAGAATTAATCTCTGCAACCTTGATTAAATCCTTTGCAAGCTTTAACAATGTTTATCTTCATTAACTGAGCCATGCACACAACATTCAGGCTTAAAGATTCTTTGAGCACTCCAGTTGCTCAGAACTCAAGAAAGAAAAAAAAAAAAAACGCCCGAGCAGTTAATTGATCGGGAAAGTGGTCCGAGGGGAGGTGCAGAGGGCATAAAAGGCGAGAGGAGCAGTGAGGGGGAGGAGAACGAGAGGTGGAAGACCGCTAGCTTTAGCCGAGATGGACCATTTGACACATGAACGGCGCTCCAGAAAGCTCGCTGTCTGCGGGTTAATTACCGCTCGCCTTCTGCAGTTAATAAACACGTTTCTGATCAAGCACATCAAACACTAACTGATTAATCCCCCTCCACTCACTGTCTCTGCTCTGCATTTTACCCAGATTCGATTTTTATTTTTTTTTTAAACCACACGTCATGGACTGTATGGCCTAATTATAGATACATCAAAGCACAGCTTAAGGCCTGAGAAAGCGAAAAGGAGAGAGAGAGAGAGAGAGGATGGTTTGAGGCAGAGATCTCGAGCTTTTTTCATACTGATCATCACTTTGTTCCTCTTAGACTTCAGCCATTTCTGTATTTTCATCCGTATTTCTTTCCAACCAAAAGGGTTTACCACTACTGGTGCTACACACCGATCAGCCAAAACATTACAACCACCTGCCTAATATTCTGTAGGTCTCCTTTGTGCCACCAAAACAGCTCTGACCCGTCGAGGTATGGACTCCACAAGACCTCTGAAGGTGTGCTGTGGTGTCTGGCACCAAGACGTTAGCAGCAGATCCTTTAAGTCCTGTAAGTTGTGATGTGAGACCTCCATGGATCGGACGTGTTTGTCCAGCACGTCCCACAGATGCTCGATCGGATTGAGATTTTCCCGGTTCTCGGAGATTCGAATATGTTTGAGGATTCGATGGATTTTTGATTTCCATGAGCTGTAAACCGTACTCCTCGAGATTACAACAACAACAAAAAAGGCTTGAAATATTTCACTTTCTGTGTAATGAATCTAAAATGTATGAAAGTTCTACTTTTTCAATTCAATTATGGGGGGAGAAAACGAGCTTTTCCACGATGTTCTCATTTCTTTTTGATGCACCTGTATATTTTCCTCCACAAAACAGTGAGCTGCATAGTCAGTGTTATAGATTTAACAATATGGAAATTCCAAGTTTAAGGATATTGTTCCTATTCTTAAATATTGTCACAGTGCAGCTTCAATAACATTAGGAACATGTTCAACTGATCAATCTTGTGAAGTAAGCCTTATGCCTGATATGAAAATGCTGGAAATTGTCCTATGTTGTTCAACTTGATATTTCGGTCTCAGAGTGCCTTTTTCGTGGACATATTCTCAATAAATGTGCTAAAATAGACCGTACTATTTTGCTCATTGCTAACAGTAGCTAATCTAGCTAACTGTCTAGCTTAGCATGCATGTTCTACAGCTAAAAGTTACCATGACATCCTCTAAAAAAAAAATGCACATTTGACATGATATTTTATCACAGAATGAACACATTTATAACGTTCCCTACATTTTGAAATGGATTTTTTTTTTTTTTCAAAAATTTTGTGCAGTGATTGTAAGGGAACGTGTACTTTACCAGCTCTCGCTGCTCTGCACGTACACACACTACCCTTCACCTCTTGACCGTTTAACCCAGCTTCTATGAGCCTCTGCTCCTCCTGCAGAGCTCTCTCTTTCTCTCGTTTCTTTCATCTCCTTTCATTCCCTTGGGGTGACGAGAGCACTTGTCGAGGTGGAGCACAACCTCTCATAACCTTCCCCAGCTCAGCTCGAGAAAAAAGGGCAGCGATATCAGGGAGGACAGGGCGTCTTACATAATATCTTATATAACTATACGTCTGCATCCGAGTGCAGCACTGCGTGGGTGCCCGTAGTCCCGTGTGTTTTCTGCATTCTGTGTCAGCCATGTGCATATACATGTTTGCCATGGCTTGTATCTGTCCGCTTCATGCTTGTGCGTAGCCATACAGCCTGGCTGAGAACACAGTACCACTCTCCAGGGATCGAAGCACTGCTGTGCAGATACAGTATATGTATGGAGCTTATTCTATAGTGCAGAGGAACGATCGTGCTCTGCCTCACACCCTGCTGAATTACCAGTGCTTGTTTGTAGCGTGAACATATAGAATCGTTCTTTAGATTGTTACTGCTACTGTGTAGAATTGAGAACATCCTGTTTCGTGGTGAATTTGATCCTCGTCAGTGCAGGTTTCTGAATTTCGGCAGTACATCATGCTCCTGCCCTGTACAGGTTGAGGCACTGTAATGTCTGATCATTTTGTTGGCTACAAAAGTAGGAAACTTGCATTAATATACAAAATGACTGACCCTAGTTCATCTCTATCCCGTGATTGGGCAGGCAGCAGTATTTAAACCACCACTGAGCAGAGATCATTTGGTTGGAGGGCAGTGTTTTGGGACAGCAGGGTTGCTAGGTTTAGAACACCGGTATAAAATTCTATTACATACAATCTGATCTGCTGACGGTTCCTGCTGCCAAAACATGCGACATTAACTGACACAACATAAATCTTGCGCGTGAGCATAAAATACAACTCGTCTTCAGTTGCGCTTCCATGACGTCTCTGTAAATAACTTTGCATTAGAAGCATGCAAAAGGGTCTGTTTTTACTACGAGGAGGTCCGGGTTGCATCAGTATCCATGATGTAAAAAAAATAAAATAATGTAAGAAAAAACCTACTTTGTATGGATGAAGAGAGATGATAAACCGTACATAGGAACACACAGACTACAGGCAGTAATTGCAAACCTGCAGCATGTACCAATATGGTAGGTCTATTGAGTGTTGCTACAAGGCAGGTGTATATAATAAACTGTACAGTAATGGTATACAGTGGTACTTGAAAGTTTGTGATCCCTTTAGAATTTTCTATATTTCTACAAAAGTGTGACTTAAAACATAAGATTTTCACACACGTCCTAAACATGGATTAAAGAGTTACTGATTAAATAAATGAGCTAAGAATATTATACCTGGTCATTTATTTATTGAGGAAAATGGTCTATTATTATATATCTGTGAGTGGTAAAAGTGTGTGAACCTTTGCTTTCAGTATCTGGTGTGACCCCACCTGCAGTAATAACTTCATCTAAACGTTTCCGGTAACTGTTGATCAGTCCTGCACATCGACTTGGAGGAATTTTAGCCCGTTCCTCAGTACAGAACAGCTTCAACTCTGGGATGTTGGTGGGTTTCCTCACATGAACAGCTTGCTTCAGGTCCTTCCACAACATTTCTATTGGATTATGGTCAGGACTTTGACTTGACAAAAACATGAACTTTATTCTTCTTTAACCGTTCTTTAGTAGAACGTCTTGTGTGCTTGGGGTCATTGTCTTGCTGCATGACCCACTTTCTCTTGAGATTCAGTCCATTGATATATATCCTGACATTGTCCTTTAGAATTCACTGGCGTATAATTCAGAATTCATTGTTCCTTCAATGATGGCAAGTCGTCTTGGACCAGATGCAGCAAAACCGGCCAAACCACGATACTACCACTACCATGTTTCACAGGTATATTGTTCATATGCTGGAATGCAGTGTTTTCCTTTCTTTCTCCAAACATAACGCTTCTCATTTAAACCAAAAATTCTATTTTGGTCTCATCCGACCACAAAACATTTTTCCAGTCGCCTTCTGGCTTGTCCATGTGATCTTTTAGCAAATGGCAGAAGGACACCCATGTTCTTTATAGAGCGCAATGGCTTTCTCCTTGCAACCCTGCCATGAACACCACTGATGTTCAGTGTTCTCCAGATGGTGGACTCATGAACATTAACATTAGCCAATGTGACCGAGGCGTTACTTTAGTTACTTAGAAGTTACCCTGGACTCCTTTGTGACCTCGTGGACTATTTCTTGCTCTAGTCTTGCTCTTGAAGTGATCTTTTTTGGTGGACGACTCCTGGGGAGGTCAACAATGGTCTTGAATTTCCTCCTTTTGTACACAATCTGTCTTAACTGTGGATTGGTGGAGTCCAAACTCTTTAGAGATGGGTTTCTAACCTTTTCCAGCCTGATGAGCTTCAACAACTCTTTTTATTTTTTTTTTGAGCTCCTCAGAAATCTCTTTTGTTTTTACCATGTTACACTTCCTCAAACAAGATCAGACTTTGATAGGTCCCTGTTCTTTAAATAAAACAGGGTGCTCACTCACACGCAATTGTCATCCCATTGATTGAAAACACCTGACTCTAATTTCACCTTCAAATTAAACTGCGAATCCTAGAGGTTCACATACTTTTCCCACTCACCCATATGTAATATTGAATCATTTCCCTCAATAAATAAGTGACGAAGTATAATATTTTTGTCTCATTTGTTTAATCGGATTCTCTTTGTCTACTTCTAGGACTTGTGTGAAAATTTGATGATGTTCTAGATCATGTTTATGCAGAAATATAGACATTCCTGAAGGGTTCACCAACCTTCAAGATGCATTGTCAGATGAATTTTCATAATACTGGTGCATTTAAAAGCAAGCAAGTTCTGCTTTTACTCAGCCAAGTCTATTGTTCTCAGAACGTTTGATACAGTACACGCCGCACATTTTTCTGGCCACAAGCTTCAGATTCTTGGAGGTTGGCACTGCACTTCCATGCACGCACGTGCACATGCTTCGGCTTCCGACCGGGAAACAATCTTTTGAATATCGAGAGCTCCTGAGAGCAAGTATTCTTAAAATGAATCTATCTACATTTGCTGTTTATCTGGACCACTTTGTATTATGACATCTAACTATTACCAAGCAAGCTAGTTTCTATCCATAACGTTTTACTGTCATATATTTTAAGCAAAAACGAAAACGAAAAATGTAAGTGTTTGTAAGAGAAGAATTTTTTTAAAAGATGAGTATTTTGGTACTGAAAGGAACATTTGTGCTTTAACCATCTCTGTCATGTGCAAGACATTTGAGGCGAGTCACACGTTTCCTGTCCTTTCAGTCCAAGGTTTATGGAGAGGAGAATTTGCCTTTTTTAAAATGTATTTTTTTACTCCCGTGTCCTTGTATGCATTTCCGTACAGTAGACTTAAGTGTAGCTTCTCCACACAAGGAAGTCCATTCAGCATTCAGTGTTTACGCTACAGTAACACACTGAGGCTTTTCTTTGTAATTCCATGTTGTGGAGCGATTGCGTCCTTCTGTTTTACCCCCCCCCGATTACGTACAAATGAGCTTTATAGCCCCAGTTCAGGGCCTCTACCTTTTGTGTGTGTGATGAATAATAAAAGCTGAAATTTCTCATTTTTCTTGCATGAAAAGGATCCTAACAATTGGGCATTGTAAAAGACCCCCGCCCCCCTCGGTAGTTTGTGTTTGTTTATTCTTTCATAGTCATTGTTTCCTTTCTTTTATTCCACGAGAGAGAGGGACAGAGTGCGGCGAGCTTCTCAGCGGCAGCGGTATTTCCGTATTTCCGGCCTCGGTTTGGCACAAATTTTTGTTTGTTTCTGAGAGATGATGGGCAGCTTGTATTTGGAGAATGGAAGGCTGTCCACATAAGCTTTTTAATTGACTTGAGTTTGCTGTCTAGGTGCATCACGCCAGAAATGTCTAGACAGATTGTAACAATACAGACGAGAGAAAGGGGGGGGCAGAACTTATAAACTAATTAGCTTTCTGTCTCTCTCTGTGTGTATCATCACAAATCAGGCCTTCTGTAGTTATTTTTATGGCAGTGTGTTACAATTACACATCATTTATTACGTCCAAGGAATACGGTTTTTATTCTAATTCACTTCTAATGGAAGTCAAAGGCGAGTTGTTTAATTTCATCAACCGGTGCTCGTGCAAAATATATCTCTTGTAGAATATTTTTCAGAAATTCTTCAATCAGAGATGTTTTTCAGTTAACTTCTAGATGTCGAAAACTTTTTTTTTTTCAGAGGGAGGGAGGTGTGGTTGTGTTACCAGAGTAGATTTGTGGGTCTGGATGTGCATGGGTAACACTAGGCCCTTTAGAAAGTGTACAGAACCAGAATGACTAGAGACTGTAGAGTATTCCTTTAGTGTTGGAAAGGCTTTCTGTCATGTCCGTCTCATGTGAAGCCTTTTCTTCTTAGGTTTCATGTAATGGTTTTGAATGCTCTGTTATATCTTTTCATTTAATTTGACATCACATCGTGGAATTGCTGCCATTTCGAGGACTGACTACTTCAATGTTAGTGTGTCCCACCTTCATTAAGAGAATTTAAAAAAAAATTTTATGTAGAATATCAACTGCTGTTGGAAAAAAACAAAAACACCTGGACTAGATAAATCTTCCACAAACAGCAGTGACAGACAGACAGACAGATAGACAGATAGATAGATAGATAGACATAGATAGATAGATAGATAGATAGATAGATAGATAGATAGATAGATAGATAGATAGATAGATAGATAGATAGATAGATAGATAGATAGATAGATAGATAGATAGAATGAATATCTTCAAATAATCACTCTTTACAACTGTCGTGAGCAGAAAAGCAAATCCGATGAGGTTTAGTTTAATTCGAATGACCAGTTCAGGAGAACATGTATAAGTCTATATCCCAGTCTATTTTATTGGCTTTTGTCAAAGTATTGTTTATTCTCTTCAGTAAGTATGTAAAGTGAGTAATTTTAACCATATTTCACCTTTACTTATGCTCATGTTGTGCAGAAATTCTCAAATCTGGCAACCACGGTAGGGACGGGCGATATCTTATAGTTTGTGATATAGCGGTAGAAATTCTCCCCACAATAAGAATGATTTTTCCGGCGATAATAACGATAAAGCCTAGTTGATGTGTTTGTGTGCGATGGTGTGAGACCCATCAAGACAAGTACGGCGGAAGGCGGACGTGAAGCTGAGGAGGAGTTTATCGCTAAACGAGGAGCTACTGTACCTCTACGATCTGGAACTGGTTCGGTTACAGAAAGTCAGTTTTCATTTTAGATCAGTGTTTGTGTTTCTGAGGCTCTCAAGATCACAGCTATCACTTGTAGCTAAAAACAGTGGTGAAGGGGACTATATTGATATCGGCACTGATATCGTAGTCGCAATGAATACCAGAAAATATCGTGATATAGTTTGAAGTCCGTATCGCCCATCCCTAGACCACAGCAAAATGAACATGTAACTAAAGCTCAAGGATAATTCCTTATCTTAAAGCTTTTCACCATATTTTCTCCCTAATTTGGGGGGAAAAGTTCTCCGCTTTTTTATACGAACCGCTGCACATGCTGCATCACAGGGCATTGTAACACACTCGGGGGGGGCCTTTCCGCCCTCTTCCACATACATGAGTTCACAGACGGATCTTCAGGATTGGAAATCGCGATCTCCGAATGATAGGGGCGATAGGGCGAAGTTCCACAGTCGCTCTTAAACTTCCTGTTTAAGTGAGTTTCCATTAAACGGGTTTTCCGTTTCTTTCTCAGTGCAGGGGAACATGTCGAAATGTTCCTCCAACACGGAGAGAGATTTTTTAAAAATCTTTGAGCATTCCTGTAAGATCTGTGTGGCCATTATGTTTGTTATAGGTTGCTGAATTCGGTGTGGATTTAGATTTAAAAAATTTTAAATGTTGTTTTTGCTGAGACTCTGATGGGAAAGTGAATTAATTGGTGTGAACTTGTGGACATTTTCTAACTGGGCTTATGGTTCAAGGAACTAGATGGAGTCTTTCTCCCTGTGTTAGACTTTCCCATTTATATATCTCTATCTCTCTCTCTCTCTCTCTCTCTCTCTCTCTCTTTCTCTGTCTCTGTCTTATTCTTTCTCTCTGATTCTCTCTCTCCCTCATTCTCTCCTTGCTCCGTCTCAGGCTTAATTAGCTGCTGCTTGTTAACAGGCAGAGAGAGTTTAGTGCATAAACAGGGCTGAGAGGATGAATGCACTCGCAGACGAGTGCGCAGATAAGAGAAATCTCACCGCTGCTCTCTATAAATAAACTATCAGTAAACGCCAGTTTGGAGTGGCCTATCTTCTCACGGGTGATAAGGCCTGTTTCAAGAATGTGTGTGTGTGTGTGTGTGTGTGTGTGTGTGTAAGGGCCTGTGTTCAGAATACACATTAAAGTGAGAGGAGATTTTGATTTGACATGTGTCTGAGGTGTGTTTTTGTGTCTTTGGCATGTGTTGTGTGCGTTTGTGCACACACCCTGACACAGACAAGTTTGTTAGACTTGCTTATTGTCTGTCATGTCCCATGCAGCTCATATGGCTGCAGGTCATTTGCATGTGAATGTGTATCAGTTATACATCTGCTTTATAGAATATGCATCAGGGCTCCATTGAACGCTGACGGATGCTGACGTTTTTTTGTCAAACAAGAGCCGAGCCGCTTCTCGACCTTTTAGAAACGCGGCGGTTCCGGTTTCGTCGGCGTCGTAAAAACGAATAAGCGCGGTCGCGCGTACGACTCTGTGTCGCGTTCAATCGTTTTAACAGGTCTGCGACGGTTTTCTTACGTTTAGCCCTTGACCGATCTCGAGAACCGCTTTTATTTTACTCCAAAAGCCGTTCGAGTCTTTAATGACGTGAGAACATTCATTCATCGTTACAGGGCAACAATAGCATGATTTACGGTAGAGAGTTTTGCCGTTTTAATCAAATGCATGCGTTACCAAAAAAAAAAAAAACCCCAAGCATTTTCAAAATGTGTAAATGATGCACGAGGATATTTGGATATTACAGTTGAAGATTAGCCATGGTATGTATGGTGGCCATGCCGTATAAACAGAGTTTTAAAACAAAAAACCCAAAATTAGCTTTCTGTAAGGAGGATGCTTCGTTATTTTTGGAAGGAGTCTCCAGTGTCAGAACTTCGTAGCATTCGGTACGTGTTGTGACATGGGAAGATACCCAGGACGGAGGGCTTTGCCGTTTCTCAGTAGACTTGGAGAGAATAAAAAAAGAGAGGCTGGTGTGGGAGGGACTGTTTATAGCTGCTGTAAAGTAACAGCAACTAACTTGTTCCGCAGACGTTCCCCAGCAATAAACACAACTCCAAACAGAGCAAATATATACGATGTGCCGCTCTTTAATGAATAAGAACGGTGTTTTATTCTTTACTTAATGAATGGTTGCGTGATCAGTAGTTAGTAGTGGACTATTATTATATGTAGCCCACTGTATATATACTAAAGGTTGTGTGTATTCTACCGTATGTGTGGAATATCAAGCTGGGCCAGATATAACGTGATATTAGTCGTGTTATAAATCAGTACAACACCACGTTCTCCATGTACATTTAATATCTTTGTGGTGGTGTTGTTTTATTTTTACATCTGAATTGGTTTTGTAAAATCCTTTTCCGGTGTACGTAGTGTAGTGTTAGTCATTGTTTTAGTAGACCTTGATCACAATCCAAGTTTTATCAACATTTTTCTCCACCCCTGTGTGTCTATCCAGTCTTCGGTCGCATGGGCGAATATTAAACGATTGGGTATTACTTAACGAAGGCCAAAATCCTTTCACATTCCGTCAGACCCCTCCATCTCCCACGAGTGTTTCCGTGACGGCGTAATTGAAAATCATTACATCTCAAACAACTATTGTTTCTCCTTTCTGTTCTCTCTTTTCTCTCTCTTTTTTTTTTACCTTTAACAAAATCAGCATTCTCTGCTAATCTACACATCCAGCCTCCTGCCTTTCTTTCTTTCTTTCTTTCTTCTTTCTTTCTTTCTTGTCTCTCTCTCACACTCTCTCTCTCTCTCTCTCTCTCTCTCTCTCCAGTTTAAGAGTTCACCGTGAGCCTTATGGGATTCATCATTGCATATTTACTGTGCTGCGGTGTGATATAGCTGTGAGCTTTTTCTGTCGGAGCGCCATTGATCTAGCGCGCCTGTTTTGCTCCCGAGGTTACCGGACGCGCTCCCATTTCCATAAGGGCCCCTGGCAAGGTTTCTCTGCAGCATTGATTGGCCCTGTCCTAGGGAGCCTCGCCTCGTCTACCCTCATTGATCACTTTGTTTTTCCCCAAGACAGAGTTACGCCAAGTTCATATCAAGCACCGTGCATATCCCCCTGCCCCGACCTGCTCTGGGAGAGTGGAGAAGGCAGAGAGTGAAAACTTTGGCGCCAATATCTTAAGTGTTTCCATTTCTACTGCAATAGGAATGGTTTTTTTTGTTTGTTTTTTTTAATAAAAGAGTGTGACCTTAGTTGTGCATGCAGGTAGGGTAATCGAGTCTGCAGCAGTGTGTGCAGTGTGTATGTATTTATACTGGAGGTGTTCACAGAATCTAAACCTACAGAGCTTGTCCAGGTAGTACAGTATAGAAACAGTTTACCCATAATTCTCTTATCCCCGGAGCCCCCCCCCCCTTTTTTCTGACAGCATTGAGAGGCAGTGCCACAGCGTTATCATTAAATGTTAATATGTCGAATGTTTTAATGAGCTAACTCGTATTTAGCTTGATTAGCTCGGTACATTATGCTACCGTGCATTTCTTCAAGGTAGGCTGAATCCAAAATGGCTTCCTCGTCACCGCATTTGCTCACTACACGGGGTGTAACATGACATATGCTGTGCGTTACATGGCTGATAGAACACCGTGTGGGATTCAGCTAGGGGAAAAGATGCACACCATGCTTTTTGGTTGGGATTTTAATGTCTCACAAGGATTGCACTGTTTTCTCGAAGTGTGTTTCATACGAACATAGAGAGAAAATATTGGCATCCTTGGCTTGCCTCCAATATTGAAAGCCGACACATTCACATATTTGAAAGAAAAAGAAATGACAACCCTGGGGTTCTGTTTGTTTGTTTGTTGGTTGGTTGGTTTCTTCCAGAACAAATCAATTTGCAAATTTTTAGTAGTATTTTAATGCACAGGCCTGTCATTGGTAGCTATTCTACAAGCTTAAGAGGACTCCTTTCATGGGTACATAGGTCCCATAGGTAGAGAGAGGTCTGGTTTTGGATTAGCAGCATTAGTTATGAGGCGTGTATGCTCTATTAGTTATCTCTGTATTGTCAGTGTGGAGATCCAGAAGTCAGGAATATCTCCTTTATCACCCTGTCTCACATACACACACACACACACACACATGTCAGCGGTGTTCTTGCAGTGATTTTCAGGTCCGGCTGGACTGTCAGACTGCACACGTCTTAAACCTGACACAAAATCCCTTGTTTTTGTCCAGGCTCTGTAGAGCTTTCGGAGCACAGGCCGCCAATCTAGTAGTTCTTTCGTCTGGCTAAATTTGGAGGATGTGAAGGAATCGAGAGCCGCCTCTGCCCTCCAGCACAAAAGAACCCTGAACCCCTGAGTCTTCTCTCATGCACTCTCGCACGGCCTTTCTGTCTTTCTTCAACTCGCTCACACCCACTGAGTTTAGGGCATGAGGTCTGCTGCTTCACTCTGCTCTGGAACGAGCGTCTCCATCTCTTTTTCTCGCTCTCTCGGCTTTGTTTGCTGCGCCTAGTCTGCTTTGTTTTTGTCTTGTCTCAGGGTTCTGTGGCCTGAAAGCTAGACTCACTCACGCCAACCATCCATCCATCCATCCATCCATTCTCTCCATCTCTCCATTCACTTGTCTCTCTTTGGCACTTTGAATTTTTCCATTCTAATTAATCTGTCCAAATATGAATCTGATTCGAGGACTATTTGTTTTTCCTGTATTATTAGATGTTTGTTCTTAAAAGGAATTTAATTCTAAATTCTGGATGGGAAATAAACCAGGCTTAGGATTGATTTTTAAAGTGATGTTTCACTTGTTCAGTGCGACAGTAAAACATCCTGGAGAACATCCTGTGTGACTGATGCTACAGGGGAGGACGAATGATCAATTCTTTCACTAGCCCACTGGTCAAAGTTCAAATCTCCAGTCTTCTGCCCAGTCCCTTTTTTTTTTTTTTTAAAACCTGGAAACATTATTCTCAAGGCTACAAATCGGTAGCTCTATGTAATATAATAATGCATTAATACAGACAAAGAGAAAGAAATCCGTTTAGGATGATCATCATCATCTTCTAGTGTAGAACATTGTGTTTGAGCCAGAGTCTTGGGCCAGTGTTTCAGTGTTCTGTTCTTGCACGTAGAAACGATTATTATTAAATCGGTCTGTCATCTTTGTCTTTATTTTTCCTTTTGATGTGTTTAATCTTGAATCGGCTGTTACCTATAGCGGTTATACGAGTTACTTACAGACCTTTGCCTCACATGTTCCCGATTCTGAAATCTGCGCGTGCGGATTATTACGCCGCATCACACAGTTCGTTACGTATAGGTCACGTTACAAGGTTGGAGACCGAAGCGAGCGCAGAATCTTAAAAATTTAATAGTAGAGACACATACGTAACACTTTACAACTAGGAAACAAAGCACCGTGGCAAAATACTGCAGCATAGACAAAGGTATAGTGAGACAAAGAGTGCATTGCAAGCTGTGACTATATACAAGAGTGCTAATTACCAGGAACGTGAATCAGGTGCGGGTGGTCATGTGACAATAGAGCAGTGGCTGTTGGGAACTGTAGTTCCGAGTTCCCGTACTGATTTCATGACCGTATACTTGTACATACCGAATTCAAAGTTTTCTTTCAACGTGATATGTTCTTTTTCTCATTGTAAATCCCTGGTCTATCCAAAACCACACCTTATCTACTGTATTGGGAGTTTTGCCTTTTTCGAATCATTTTAAAGCTTAGTGGAGAATATTTAGTGCACGAATATTACGTGAAATCCCACTATGTACAGCAGCGGGTTAGTGTCCTGACAATAAACCCTATCATGTAAAGTTTGCTTCAAATGCAATTTCCAGTTGATATGGAAAAAGGAGCACCATTTTGGACCCAGCTTTAATAATCAAGCATAACTTGGCATAAGGCGTACTCCAGGAAGAACAGGCCCATGGAGCCCCAGAGAAGAGAGAAGCATCTGGAAGGGTCTTTTGATGAAAGAGAGAATGATCGCCCTCGTATTTTTCAAATGTCACTGAACTCTGCAACTTTGTCGAACGTCAGATATTGGCTCTTCAAAGTAGAGATATCCCATCTCCCCTCCGCCCGCCACCCCCACCCCCCTCTCTTGCTTGCTGTCAATACGGTTCAGATGTTTTTCCTTCCTCTCCTTGGCTCCGTCTCTTTCCTCCTTCTTTTTGTTCCTTCGACTTCATTTGCCATCCATCCTTTTTTTTTTTTTTTTTTTTTTTTTTGCAGCCAAACTTGATTGCGTGTTGGAGTGTTTTATGGCTCTTTTTCCAAAATGTGTTCGAGCATTTGAGAAACGAGGGGTCGTGGGTCGAGGTTTTCTTCTCTAGCGTTCTGGAACGCTTTGCTTCCTCTATGGTCTCTCGCTGATAACTTATAATCTGTAAGCACACATGTTGAAGACGGGTGTATGAGAGTGTGTATCCGTCATTGCTGGCACGAGAAGCTACCTTGTCCTTCCTGGCCATTATTTTATCACTACCTTTCTCTCTCGGTGAGTCAGCAAGCTTCCCCATCATCGTATCACCGTGGCCAATTTCCCTGCCCCCGGGCCTTTTACGAGGCCATTTTTTAAAACTCTGTGCTTTAGTTATGTACCTGCGGTAAAACATATTTAATTTTTAAGCCTAGGAAACCGACACTGAAAAGAGATGAACTGTTTTATGTGCCATTTTAAGGTTTTATGTGCTGTGAATTATGGCACGCCCAGTGAAATATTGGTCAGAGAGAAGAGAGGGGTGGTGGGTTTGGGGAAGGGGGGACAGAAGAGACTGGGTGCCTGTGACTCGTAGCGTTGAGTGGCTTTGATGCCACAGTGGAAAGGGATATGAGCTCTGCAAGGTGTGGGGTCGCGCCCCGCCGCTGCTCTCCGAGTCAGGGGAAATGCTGACTAGGGGAAAACACACATACTCATACACACCTGCAATCAAACGCAAGGATGTGTGAGACTCGGATATGGTGGATGCAGATCAGAATAGCTGTAGGGGAGCAGGTGTGTGTGTGTGTAGCCTGGTGTGTGCAGGTATATTCCTGTATATATTAAAGCTGGATGATGTGGTGATCGCAGTATTGTCAAGTATCTTCATATGAACTACAATTGCATGTCCTTCCTTTTGCCTGTTAAATAGGGATATGAATCTTCGGGCTGACCGAATCAATTCAATTCAAGATTCGTTGGGTTTCAATTGAATTCAAAAGTGATTTTTAAAAAAAGAATCATTTAAAATGAAAAGACATTAGATAATCTCAACCATTCAAGACATTACACAGCAATTCCATTCGGAGATACAAGCGTCTTTACGAATGGCAATGCTTTACATTTATTACAGAAAGACTTGTATTTCTAATATTTCTCAGATTTATGCTTGCAGTATTAAAATGTTTTGGCATCTATGTGTAGCTTGTGAGTGTTATGTGAGCCAGTCATGTTGTGTATAGTAACTAAAGTGTGTAAAGAGATTTGTTTAAACATTTAATTCCATTCTATTTTTTCTTTTTCTTTAAAAAAAAATATTTTCATTGTTTTTTTTTTTTCTTCTTCTTTTTTTTTTGTGCAGTTCTGATCGAATGTGTCTGATTCAGTAATAATCTTTGGAATGCATAGTAACTGTGAGTTGGTCCAGCACTAGTGCTAAATAATTTCTCTTTGGCGACGTTACAGGAATGAGCTAGTGTTTTAGGGGTCCCCGCCCCCCCTTAGCTTAAGCTCTCTCCGCTGCATCTGTAGTATGTGTGCGATTATCAGTAACAAACATTTTGACATGCTATCATGTACTGGGCAAAGAACAGCAAACTGGTTGACTCGAAATGTGTTTATAATGGAAAAATAAGGGCACTTTTATTGGGAATGTCAACAAGCTGTCTACTCTTTTCTCTGTGGTGGTGATCGTGAATGCACTACAGATGTGCTGGATAGATATTAGGTTGAACAATGTGTTCAACAAAGTGTTAAGAAAAGTGTAAGAAAGTGGCATTGAACTCTTGGTTTAATGTTTATATATTGTGTGTGTGTGTGTGTGTGTGTGTGTGTGTGTGTGTGTGTGTGTGTAATGTATATGGTTCCGGGGTGTTTAAATTATTGTAAGAAATTTTTTTTTTGGAAGAAGGTTATTTCCATCTTGGTTTCGACCATTACGCTTACCATGTTTGTGAATGAAAGCTGGCACTTATTGCACTTATAGTCAAAATCCATTACACCAAATAACATGTTTGAGATTTAATGAGAATAAATGTCCTTTTACGGTCATTTGGCTTAAGGTGCTCCGCAAAAACACTTGCTGTGCCTAAGGAAGGAAAACACTGATACACACACACACACACACACACACACACACACACTACCGGTCAAAAGTTTGGAGACACTCGACTGAAACGTTTCTCATCATGTCTCAAAAATATAATCGTGCCGACATATTCATTTCTTTCATTAGAACACTAACATTTTATTTACAAAAAAATATATATTTTTAATGGACGACTCGGAGTGAAATATTCGAAAAAGCAGCTAGTTAGAGTCCAGCGTAGGTGGGAGCTCCTTTAATACTGTTTAAAAAGCATCTCAGGGGAATTCCTCAAGAAATCAGTTGAGAAAACACCAAGAATACATTTCTCGGCAAAAAGCGTGTCTACTATTATTATTATTATTATTATTATTATTATTATTATTATTATAAAATGTGGGGGGAAAATTTAAATAAAGAATGAGTGTGTCTAAACTTTTGACCAGTAGTGTGTGTGTGTAATATATATATTTATATATATATATATATGTGTGTGTGTGTGTGTGTGTGTATATATATATATATATATAAAAAATGTGTGTGTGTGTGGGGTTGCATTGTGATTGAGACTTTACACTTAGATGGTTAATGATTGAGCGTTCATGCATGTCCTTCAGAGCCACTTCCTCCCTGCGTTCCTGATACTGGCCTTAATAGTGCACAATTCCTCCGGACTGCCTGACATCCACTTTCATGCATGGCCTACCGCCTGCTCTCTCTCTCTCTCTCTCTCTCTCTCTCTCTCTCTCTCTCTCTGTGTGCTCTCCATGGAACATTAAAAACATCTTGGTGATGTCAGAATTCTTCTAATACCCCCCCTCCACCACATAGACACCCATCCCCCCTCCTCACAACCTCTTACCCTCCTCCCTCTCCCTCTCTCTCTCTCTCTCTCTCTCTCTCTCTCTCTCGCCTGTTCTGCCTCTTCAGGCTGTTCATATGTGATGCCACCTCCCCAGTGACTCACCTCCCCCCCTCCACCCCCTTTCCCTTTCTCTGTATGTTGTGGGAGATGGCTTCTTGATTTGGTCTTTTCTCATTGATGAAAACACTAGGGGGCAGTGCCTGTCCTTTGTTCCAGAGTTTGCATAAAACGACTGTAGATGTGCGAACAGAGCCGGAATTCTACACTAATTTTACTTATTTGTCTAATTTGTGTTTATGATACTGCTCGAGTGTTCATCACTTTTTATCGACGTGTCTCTCGTTGTGTGTGTGTGTGTATATATATATATATATATATATATATATAATATCTTTCTCACTGTGCACTTATTGTTCCTGCTGTATGCTCCCTGAGGTTCGATCTCAGAACAACTTGACCCCTACACACACTAAGAGTTCAGTGACTCCACTTTCTCTCTCTCACACACACACACACACCACTTCATCAGAAAAGTTTATTGCACATGAGTATTTAAAACTTTCGGAGTTTCATCAGAAGAAACCAAGCTGTCGCTGATAGATGGCACATATTCATCTCATTTTGGTCCTTTCAAAAAATAAAAACGTGCGAGAGAGGGAGCGAGAGCACATCCCATTTTTTGGACATGACAGATCAGAACTATTGTTTCCATTGAAAGAAAGAGTACTTTATGATTTCTGTGTCCCGAACACAAGCGTCATCCGGCGCATTGTCTGAAGGTGTCAAACACGCCACCGAACAAAGGAGATGGCAAAAATCGACACCGGTTCCCCCAGTCACGATTATCATAAAGAGAAAAATGAAAGAAGAGTTGGGGGGGTAAATAAATAAATAAAACCCCCAAATGACAAGATAATCACCGCATTCAAACTTACCTACATCGTGGCAAAAAAAAAAAAAATCTTTTGCCTTTCCAAACTAACTAAATAAAATGTTTTCCTTTCAGCCAAGGCTCGTAATGACTACACTCTGACAAATCGTTGACAGCAATTTAATAGTTAAAAAGATAATTCTGCTTTATGGGGGTTTTTTTTTTCTTTTCCTGGGATGAAAGGTCAGCGCGGCTGTGTTTAGCGGGCTGCCTCCTTTTTCTCGAAAATTCCACACTTTGTCTCTTTGTGTTTGAGTGACATGGGCTTTCTCTGTAATAATATCCTCAGTAATGAAGGATAATAATGGACATTGTGCTAATCAGAAAGTAAAAGATACTAATACACATCAGCGTGACAACCATCAATAAACCGATTGCACGACAACATTTACTTTTTTTATTCCTCCGATGCTAATTATTACACTTCCTTTGTGTTCAGCTGCCTATGTGTGTTTGTGAATAACATCAATTAGTGTATCTGTGAAGTAGGCTTTCTTTCCCACTCCATAATTCAGATTGCAAGGTAACATCTGTTGAACTTCTGTGTTGTTCACATGGACATGGGGTGTATTTATATATGTATGTGTGTGTGTGTGTGTATATATATATATATATATATATATATATATATATATATATATATATATATATATATATATATATACTGCTCCAAAAAAATAAAGGGAACACTTAAACAGCACAATATAACTCCAGTGTTCCCTTTATTTTTTGAGATATATATATATATATATATATATATATATATATATATATATATATATATATATAATATATATATACATACACACACACACACACACACACACACACACATGACCTGTGAAGGGTTTAGACAGTTTACATTTCTTTATTCAAATTTTTATAATAAAGTCATCAAAACTCTGGAGTAACACAAATGGAACTATGGGAATTATGTTGTGATAAAAAGTCCAAAATGAATCAAAATTATTCAATATTTTATCATTTTCAAAGTAGACACGCTCTTTGCCGAGAATTTCCAGAAATGTATTCTTGGCGTTTTCTCAACCGATTTCTTGAGGAATTCCCCTGAGATGCTTTTTAAACAGTATTAAAGGAGCTCCCACCTACGCTGGACTCTAACTAGCTGCTTTTCCGAAAATATATATTTTTTCCAATAAAATGTTGGTGCTCTAATGAAAGAAATGAATGTCGGCACGATTATATTTTTGTCTACAACGCCGATTTCACACATTTAATCACCTTCAGATCAAAAGATTTTTAACATCATGAGAAACATTTCAGTCGGGTGTCCACAAACTTTTGACTGTGTGTGTGTGTGTGTATATATATAGATATATATATAGATATAGATGTATAATTACTTGTATCTAGTTTTCTATAACTGTTACTAGTGACCGTGTTATAGTAGCGTAATAAAGTTTGGTGGTTATTATTTAATATGGTTATGGTTATACAGTTAAATGTCCTTTTATTCCTTGAACATATCGAGTCTTTGTTTTTGTGCTGGATTTTAAAAATACTTTGTAAAGTATGAACTTTTTTAGGCAAACGCTTGAAGCTCTGAATGGTAGCAGAGTGTGTCTAACGTGTGTGTTTTTTTTAATCGTAATTAATCTGGACAAAACCTTCACGACTGAAATGTATTTATTGTAACTGTATGACTTTTAAAAAGTTCGATTTTCTTAGCATAAGCATTCTCTGACACTCTTTTCCGTGTGTGTGTGTGAGAGAGAGAGAGAGAGAGAGAGAGAGAGCAGCTCGGGTGTGCAGTCGTAATGGGTTTTTCTCTCTTTTCCTCGCCGTCTCTCACCCCCCCCTGGCGACTCCTGGTTAAAACGTTGCTGGTGGCTATGGGAAGTTAATTTCAGATTGTTATATATTTCCATTAATTTTGGCGGCCTGCTGCCGTCGAGAACAGGGCTATCAGAGCTCATTTTTGGAGGGCTCAGGAGTTCTTTCCCCCTCGGCTGCGGAGACGGAGCATTAGAGACAGATAGCTGATAGGCGAGAGGGGATTGGTCACGTTCATTAGCTATTGCTTCCCCCCTTTTTTTCTTTCTTTTTTTTTTTTCTTAAAAAAAAAATGTGATTCCAAAGATGGGCAGAGCATCTCACAAAGTTTAGACAAAAAACGTGTAAAGCTAGTCTGGGAGGACTAGAAGGAGGGGGATTAACCTGGTGCTGACATCCATAGGATGTCACACACACACACACACACACACACACACACACACACACACACATTCTATCAGAACCACCTCTTACATAAACCCACACATTTATGATCACATACAGATAATAAACCGTCACACACACGACTACTCCCACATTCACAAACTCTCTCGCTCTCTCTCACTCTTAATTTCCCTCACACACACACACACACACACACACACACACACACACACACACACACACACACACACACCTACCTGACCTGTCCATGCACTCCAGGGCAAGCAAAGAAACTCACAATAGTTTAGGGGAGTTTTTTTCTTTTCTTTTCTTTTTCTTTCCTTTAGTTGATCATTTTCTTTTTACATTTTTTTTTCTTTTCATTTCTTTGGTTGTTTTCCATTTTCTTTTTTTTGTCCATGCAATTTTATCCCCTCTTTTTGTCTTTTCTTTTCTTTACTCTTCTTTTCATTTTGTTTTCCTTAGTTGTTTCATTTTCTTTCTTGAATGTCTTTTCTCCTCTTTAATTTCTTTTATTTTCTCTCTTTTTTTGTTTTAGTTTCTCACTTTTGGATTTATTTATTTATTTTTTTATTTTTTTTCCTGTTTCACTCTTTGTGCCTCTTTTTTTTTTCTTTTTCTTCTTATTTATTTCCTGACTAAGGACCTGTATTTTCACTGCGAATGGAGCTTTTTCTTGTTTACTTCGTTTGTCCTGCTAGTTTTTGTTTCTGCTTCCTGTTTAAATCAGTTCACATTGGTACGCTCTCTCGGTGTGGTGTATCTCTGTTTGACTTTGGGGGGGGGGGGGGGGCAATCTAAGCAGACTTTATTGATGATCTGTACTCCTGTCCCGTTGTAAGAAGGCCGTGGCGTAGCAGTTGAAGCGGTGTGTGTACTCTGCGCTCGTCCTGAATAGCCAGCGTTAACGCCGCTGTGTACTCAGTGAGGTGATATTTCTGTCAGACGGCCACTTTGTCTCAGCGCTGTGGCTGCGAGAGGGGCCTTGCTGTAAACACCTCAGGCGGCCTGACCCCAGCCCGAGCGTGTGTGTGTGTTTGTGTGTCAGCCGGCTGTGCGAGTTACAACCGCCTTGCGTCTTTCTCTATCTCCGTGTCTCTTTCTCCAGCCCGTGTCTCTCCCTCAGCCGTGCGAGTCAATGATCCAAAACCCTGTTAAAACAGCGTCAGCCCCACGCGTGCACTTAAAGGGTGTCGGTTTAACCTGCTCTGAAATACTCACGGCTATTATTATAGCTTATAAATCATTAGGAAAGTTTAATTATACGAGAGTTTCATGGAGGAAATGTGCAGGATGACACCTGGGAAGGGAAGTTTAATGGGCCAGCAAGTCCCCGAGCGGAGAGGGGGAAAATATTGAGGTTAGCTTTCTATTTTATTGCCCGGCCCAAAGAGACAGGACGAAGACGGCCTTTCCTGTATAGACAAAGCAGACTTAAGTAGCTGACTAACAGCGGCCGATCGTCAATACTCGTAGTTGATAGACATCTTTATTGTCATCTCTCAACATATTTCTTTCTTTCTTTCTTTTTTTTTTTTTCTTTTTTTTCTTTTTTTTAAAAATCTCCCCTAATTAATGCAGGACTTTAATTAGCAGCCGGTCTGAAATCTCGCTCCGTGAGAGGAATGCAATTCTAATTGCAAATTAGAGTTAGGTGCCATCCTTTAATTGCCGTGGACTTTGCATAAACACGAAGGTGTGCTGAGAAATTACATTTTAGTCTGGACATTTTTTTTTATTTTTTATTTTTTTTCTCTCTCTTCACACTGCGTTCGAGCGAAGAAAGAAAAAAAAAAAGCGCCGGTTTGTTTTCATGGATCTGATTTCGTGTTGTTTTTTTTTTTTTCTTCCCTTCACCCGGCTCGGATTAATCAGTCTATAAGGAACGTAAACGTCCATTAACCTGCGTATCGCCAATTGACTTCCATTTCCGTACGCGTGTTTGTGTTTTGTTATCCGCCGTGCGATTGCGTAAGCGTCATGTCGTCAATTAGAGATCTAATTAAAGTTGTATTTTTTCTTTATTTGTTGCTGCTTTCAGATAGCTTTATAATTTTGAGATTATTATTTTTTTTTTTTACAGTGTGGTATTGTGAGAGTTGCAGGCACTGATGGGGTTCTACTAGCAGAGTGACAGGGGGAGGACATTTTGGTTTGTTATAATGTCTTCATTATTGTGTCTGTAGCGAAAGAAATCTGAATGCAGAAAGCATCATTGTTTCAGTTGCATTTTTTGCGTATTTTAGAGTTTCACATTGCTAAGTGGAACAGAAAATGATTGAATTCATGCTGACAAGACCACACACACACACACACACACACACACACACACACACACACACACACTCTATGTAGCACACTGTCCCTCTTACCATGGTGGAGACGTTTTAAACCAGGGCTTCTACAGCCATGTGCCAGGTCCAGCTGTCTCTCCGACACACACACACACACACACACACACACACCCCTACAGCGAGAGTACATCTACTTCCAATTCCTTCCTCACTACAAGGCAGTTGTGTCCTGTATGCATCCCTTTATATAAGATGGTTTAATTCATGTGCATTTGATGCCACATAAGCTGGCGCTCAAGCTAAACACCGCTTACCCGCTTCTGCCTGAGTCACTTCTGGCGCTTGCTCAGCGTTTCTGCTCGTCACTTAGCTCATAAAAGGCCAGCGCGTCTAAATCTCCCATGCATCCTTGCACCTTCCGTATGTCCACTCAGCATACGTACGGTCTATATATCCGTATCGGTCTACAGTGTGTATAACCCTTTAATTAAAAGGCTCATCTTGTATCTATGACGACTTCATACCACGTGTGTGATGTTTATCGAGGAACTCAGGAGCGTCTGAGACGTATATACGTCAGGATTTTAAGTCAATAAGCGCGACGCATGCTTGCTTGACGAACGGATCTCGCATCTCTGTACTCATAAACGATTAATCGTTCGATTGATTTATTTACGATTGTAAAAACCTCTCCGAGCTTGTCCGCTACACCCGTGTCTGAGAAGCGCTTACGCCTTTCCTCTACCTATAGCGGCGGCGCACGTTTTTATTTATAGCGTCGTAATTAAACAGCAGCCGTAAATGCTCGAGCGCCGCTTGTTAAATACGTTATTCCGTGCGTATCATGTGTACTGATCTATAAATATGGTATTCGTTGCATATACAGGTTTTAAATGAAACGTGTACAAAGACCTCGTAAACGAGTAAAGACAGGCTTCGAGTAAGTGTTACCACTTCTAACGCGTGTATATTGTTGTAAAAGTCAGCATTTACGGGCGGATCATATCCGTATGCTGTAATTTATAAAGCGAATCGAGTCGGCGTAGCGTTTATCAGTCCGTACAGGATTTCATCAAGGTTTGTTTTTGGTTTTTTTTTTTCTTCTGATCATTGCGGTCAAAAACGTTGTATTTTTGCTGCGGCTTTGGAAAAGAAGGATTTATTTATTTGTTTGTTTTTTTGCGCAGTAGTACTTCAATCGGCGTAATTGCAATTGCACGAAAATTGCTTTGCACGGTATTTCGCACTGATTTCTTTTAGCTGTACCCGTGTTCGACGCATGTGAAACGTAGAGGGTTTTGGCTGAAAGCACGTCGAGACGACGTCACAACTCCAGAAGGGACTGGTTTACCTGCTACCATGTTCCTCTGCTTCATAAAGGAATTTGATATCTCTTATAATAAGGGGATAATCCATTTATGACACAGTATGAAGCTGAGTGCAGTATATGAGCAGCTAATAATGTTTTTTTTTAATACGGGTCGTTTGAAATGCGTCTGACATCTCCGTATTAAAGTGATAGGGGTTTCATGCATGTAGAACACGTTTATTTGATTTATTACTTGTATAAGAAACATAAATGGTAGCTCTGTGGTTTAGGGCTTGGTAAGGTAATGGTATAATAATGATATTGTGATAAATATTGGCACATTGAACTCAGCTTTTTTTAAGGGTGTTTGTTTTGTTTTGGTAGTTTGTTCCATATCTTTTATCATAGAAATGTTGTGATGATGGGATAATATGTATGTTTGTGTATATGTATGTGTGTATATATGTATGTGTGTATAGGGATATATGTATATATATATATTTGTGTGTATGTATGTATATGTGTATATATAATGTGCGTGCGTGCGTCTAGTCTCTGTGGCTTGTGATTGTCGCTCCCATCCCCCGCTTTCAGTCATCCACCGCGTGCTTCCCTATTTCCTCCTATTTTGTTGGGAGGTGGAGTGGAGCAGCAGTGGCTCTTTCCTGGCACACGGCTCCTTCTCCTCCTGCTTTTGTTTCCAGTAGGTGTCGAGCGCTCGCCGCTTGTGCTGTGTCAGTAAATATTTACCCAGCTTCCCTTTCCTCAGCCACTCTTTCTGACGTGTCTGCACTGGTGTGTGTGTGTGTGTGTGTTGTGTGTGTGTCGTGGGGGGGTGGGGTGTCATCCTCATACCCTGTCCCCAGCCCTGCCACTCAGCAGTTCACCAGTATCCTTTTTATATCCGTCCACCCACACGCACCCATCCCATCCACAGTGGACGACAGCATCCCGCATGCACGTGGCAGGCTGCTGAGAGACAGGAAATGGAGGAGGAAGTTATCGCCTCCACTCCCTGACGTTCATTAATCAAAACCTGGCTGCCGCTCCCTATTATACACCACCGCAGCGCGTCCAAATGCATGTGACCTTAGCTACACAATTGGATTATATAAACTCGCATGCGGACACACACAGGTTAGACAGATCTCCCCTCTCACACACACTCCAGCTCCCCGGGGCCTCATAGCATCCTGGTGCTTAAGCCTTCCTTCCTGTTCTAAAGACAAAGAATGGCCGGGCCTCGCAACCTCCGCTTCAAAGCAAGGGAAAGCGCGAGTGTTGTCTCTTCCTGTGGAGGGTGTTGCAGCCCTTAGGGCAGCGGCTGCTGTTTTTCCAGCCTATGCTAAAGGCCAAAGGGCAAATCTGAGGGCTGCCCTGTGCCTTCCGGAGCAAGTGAAGAGTTGTGGCACTCTGCTTTCCACCATCGAGCCCCAGTTGGATCCAGAGGTCAGATAAGACTTGAGGGGTTGCAGCAAAGTGTGGAATAACTAAAGGCGTGATATCAGGCTGAATGCTGGGATGAAACTAGTGTTTCATGTGTTGTTTCTCTTGTAACATTTTTACCATTGTTGCATTTACATTCATCGGCCTTTAGTTACTAGAGTACCCAGCAACCATGACGCAAATACACCTACATTTCTGCCATTAATCTGTAGCTTCCTTTATTAGTTTATAAGGGTGTACAATGCTGTGAAAAAGTATTTGCCCCTATTGTAACTAATTCCCCAAAGCTATGAAACTGCGTTCATAATGGTGTTCAGCTGGACTAGATGGAACCAGACCTGATTACAGCAAACCCTATTCAATCACATCAACACTTTTTCAACAACTTGAAGTTGGTTAAAAGGCCTTACCAAATAACACACTCAAAGAAATTCCTGAAATGATGAGGAAGAAGGTGATTGAAAGACATCAGTCTGGGAAGGGTTACGAAGCTAGTTCAAAGGCTCTGGGACTCCAAAGAACCACAGCGAGAGCCGTTATCTCTAAATGAAAAAAAAAAAAAAGCTCGGCACAGTAGTGAACCTTAACCGAAGTGGCCGAACTTCCAAAAATCCTCCAAGAGCACAGCAACGACTCACCCAGGAAGTTACAAAAGAGTCAAGAACAACATCAAAGGACCTACTGGCCTCTCTTGAATCAATAAAGGTTCATGACTCCACTATCAGAAAGACACTGGGCAAAAATGGCATCCATGGAAGCGTGACGAGGTGAAAACATTAACTGCTAACATTAAGGAGAACATTAAGGCTCATCTGAAATTTGCCAAAACACACCTGAGGGAATAATTGAGGGAAACATGAATTCTGCTCTCTCCAGAAAATCCTAGAGGAGAATGTCGGGTCTTCAGCCCGTAAGTTGAAACTCGAGCGCAACTGGATTATGCAGCAAGACACTGACTACCTTTACATGGACAGCAGTAATCTAATTATTGCCCTTAGTCTGAATAAGACAATGTTGTGATTAAGGTGAGCTTAATCCTTAAAATTCTTTTGCCTAAATAAACCTATTTAGGGGGGCGCACGTTCGCCTCACACCTCCAGGGTCCGGGGTTCGATTCCCCACCGGGGCCATGTGTGTGCGGAGTTTGCATGTTCTCCCCGTGCTGCGGGGGTTTCCTCCGGGTACTCCGGTTTCCTCCCCCAGTCCAAACACATGCATGGTAGGCTGATTGGCGTGTCTAAATTGTCTATAGTGTATGAATGAGTGTGTGAGTGTGTATGTGATTGTTCATCCTGTGATGGACTGGCACCCTGTCCAGGGTGTACTCTGCCTTGTGCCCGATGCTTCCTGGGATAGGCTCCAGGTTCCCCGCGACCCTGAAGAAGGAATAAGCGGTCGAAGATGGATGGATGGAAAACTATCTAGTATGAGATGTACACTAAAACAGAAGCAATCTGGATGGGGCAAATACTTTTTCACCACACTGTAGGTGGAAGAAAGAAAAGAAAAGTTAACAACCCAGTCAACAATTCCACCTGAAAGAGTTTGTTGATTGCAGAACCGAGAAATCTCTCTCGCCCGACTGCGTTAGAGTCAAGCTGTTAAGAGTCAGTAGTTAGACAGCTGTTTACAATAGATTCATCAATGGTTGCATCTTTTATTTGTTGGCTGGAGTGTTCCTTTAACATTTCGGCTACATGCGGGCGGCCTTTCTCATCACATCATCCATTATCTTGTTTCCCTCAGTAATAGCTTGAAGTGGGGAGTGATTTTGGCCGCGAGATTTCTCACAGAATAGCGCCGCAAGCTTTAAATGGAACCGCACAAGTCTAGCGAGCGATTGTACGAGCATATGTGGCGTTTGCTGCTCTCGCCGTCCGTAATTGGACAGTTAATCAATCAAATATTTAAGCTTCATTTTACCACGCGGCAGGGTGCTCGGATTATAGCAGCAGTTTGGGTGCATTAGGCTGAGCTCAACAACGATACGAACAGCATGGCTTCCTGAATCAGCCGGCATCTGGATTCACGTCTGTGTGTGTGTGTGTGTGTGTGTGTGTGTGTGTGTCCTGCATCTTCACGTCTTGGTACTTTTTTGCTGGTTAGCGAGCTCTCTTTAAAAGCTTCTGTTATTTATTTATTTATTTATTTATTTATTTATTCACTACTTCAGTCTGCCTGCATTCATCCAGATTTATTTTTTTCCCCCCCGCCTACTCCCCAGGGACACTATTGTGGATTACCAGTCGGTTCTCACCTAATTATCTGGTGACTTGCGCTGCCTTTGACACATAATTATCAAAGCTCTAAATAATTGTCTTATTGCCTGTGTGTTCAGATGTAAGTATCGGGGAGAGCCTTTGCCTTTGTTCCGGCCAATGCTGAAATGGAAGAGTATTTATCTCCACACAAGAGAGATGTCTTATCACTTCTTTTTCGTTTTTTTTTATTGTCGAATTCCCAGTTGTGCGTGTTTGCGTGCGTGCGCGCGCGTGCGTGTGTGTATAGGGCTGTATGCACGTGTGTATCGCGCTACATGCTGCGACGTCCAAGATAAAATAGGCGAAACGAAAGTTGTTTGTTTTGGGGTGGTTTTGTAAAAAGAAAGTGCGATTTCAAATTCCAAAAAGTCAAGTAATTAGCTGTGTTTTCTGCTAGAGGTTATGATGGAGGTCAAGCAGAGAGAGAGAGAGAGAGAGAGGGAGAGAAGGGATGTGGTGGTTGGGGATGGTTGTTGAGGCATGCATCACCTTTTCAGCTTAAGGATTTAGCTCATATCAGAAAATCTTTTTGACACATCCCCCCGACTGAAAATGAGTTTTCTCTACTGTAAGCTGTATGCCTTTGAGAGGTTCCATACGGACAGTACTAAATATACTTCTTTACAATATTAGAACCAACATACTGTAATTTGGGAGGCTGAGAACTCCCAATTAGGATTCTCACCCAATTAGTCCATAATTAGTCCATCTCCAGCAACGTCCACCAGTTTTTCTCTTCCGTCTCGTCTTCAGGCCAGATGCTCAAGCACACAAGTAAAAGGGGAAGGAGCAAGCAAATGTCTCAACATCTGTCTTTGTTGGTTTTCTTTTTTTTTTTTTCTTCGCGCAACAAGTCCACGCACATTAGCAATGCCGTGCTTGCTTTTCGAAGCCGAAGACGGATGAGCAGCAGCTGCCCGGTCCGTCCTCTCGCCGCTAACTACTAACGCCGACGGGCATGTGGGAACGGGAATCATCGGATTCATTCATCTCTCCATCAGATCATTCATAATACATTCCACTTTATCCGTTCACACGCTTATTCTCTAACCCTACGTGCATTCAGCTTTTCCTTTCCTCATTCGACCTCACAAAATAGCACACTTCGACATGGATGATTATATGTGTCACATGCATGTGTGTGTGGGTGTGCATCGAACAAGTCGCTGAAGGATATCAATCAAAAGCGCGCGACGCTGTACGTCTGATGCGCACGAGGCCGTGTTCCCAATGGAAAACAGATTTCCTCGGCGGTTTCTCCTGTTATCCAACTGCCATGTTTACACTGAGGTTCTGTTTACGTGACTCCACGCTTGTTTGTCATGACATGCAGATATTTATGATAATTAAATGCCATTCGTGTTACGCAATTCCTATTAAAAAAAAAAAAAAAGGCCCCTAAAGGCGGTTGCCAATGACGTACATGTTTTCTGCGCTGGTCTGGTTATTTTATAGTTTTTGGCGAGACTGTATACAACTTTGGCGTCTAGACGATCTTAGGGCTCGGTTACTTTTAAGCAGCGTTATATCCCTGTTTGACTGACACTTTGAAGAGTTTTAAAGCCACGAATTTGTTATTCCCTTGGGCACTGTTGAGACCCAGGGAGGAATTTGAACCAGGCATGCATAAGAGTGAGTGTGTGTGTGTGTGTGTGTGTTTATGCATGCAAGTGTTACCTGCTTCCTAGCCTTTTCTTTAACAGGATGCTCCCGAGAGTAGCTTATCAGCCGTGTGATATATTAGGTCTTAGTTCCTTAATAGATTCCATTTATCTCTATACACCCCCCTTTAATTTAACTGTGCTTGGGGAAGACACTGTATTCAAATGATCATGGACACTTTGATGTAGCACCAAGCGTAGCTCTAGTCCCTATAAAATGGATCAAATGAAGTGATTGTTAACCTATTGTTGTCAGAGCTGTCTCCTTCCCTGGCTCCTTTATCTTATGCTTAGCGGTTAGCGTATACATACAAAGTGTGTTGTTGATGATGAGTCCATCTGTTATCTAGAAACAATCCTTTTTGTTTTGTTTTGGAAAATGCTTGCATGACCTCGTATATTTCTATTTCTCTCACTGTCAGATGATCCAAAGAGAAGATGAAGTGATGGCACGTGTGCGTGCAGTGGCCATGACCGACTCGGTTCACAACGTGTGGCACCAAGACCCCAGCAGATCCACCAAAGACTGGCTGAAAGAGGTACAAATCTCCCTCTGTTCCCTCAATGTCCATCAACTTTCCCCATCCGTAGTGGCTCTATAACATTTCTCTTTAGAAACTTCCCAATAAACGATCACCTTCACTCGTATTGACTGCATACATCAAATCAAGCAGTGTGGCATTTCGTTCAGCAGACAGAGGGACTTCTGGAACAGTCACAAGAAGCCAATATTTTATTTGATTTGATTATTTGTTTTACGCCACGCTCTTGTTTGCCTGTTTGGTCAGACGTCAATGAGAATTCAAAGGCAAAGGCCAGAAGGCTCTCCATTAAAGCAGTAGCTTTATTCAGTCGTTGCCCTTTCAAAACTGATTCTAAAGTCCAGAGGCAACACCTGGGAACCGTCAGGATGTACATGCTGCAATGAAGTAGGCACAAGGTATACAAGCGAGCCAAGGATGACCATGGCAAGCACACACAACTACAACCCCTGGCAAAAATGGTGGAATCGCCACACTTGGAGGATGTTCACCCTGATGAAAACTATCAAAATAATATGCCATTAATGAAAAGGATTTCATTGAATTTGTTTGAGGTATGTTTTGGTGGAAGACGTTATTCAAGTACGGACTGTCTTAGTTTTCGCTCGGCATGTATTTAAATGCATTGTTTTTAAAGCCATACTTAGCTAGGTCATACCACAGTGGCGTGCAATGTGGGAGCTTCACCGGTCCAATCTCGGGCTCTGAAGCTGACCATCTGCTGTCTGTGCAGTCAGCATAGACCCCGCCCACAACGTAATTCCAACCAATTGACCTGTAGTTCCTATCTAAAATGCTACTTAACCAATCACTACATTTTGAAAATGAAGATTATGGCTTCATTTCTGGGGAAATTAATCTCATTGGACAATTAATTAACATTAATAAATGCCTCGATGAACATTAAAACACACATTTATTATGTTATCATGATGAATCATTGCTGTCACTTGTAAGTACTCGAGTACTTGTAGCCATCCATAACATACACATAGTCTGTACCACCTGGGGTATGCAAAATACATGTCATCATACTGAAAATGTTTTATTACAGTATATTCTTCAATAAGCAAAGGTGTGCCTGTCTGGGGTTTTTTTTGTCTTTTCTTTTCATCATTGTTCTGGGTATTATTTCTATTTCGTTCTCATTTATGTTTGGATCATCTCGGTCTGGACTCTGAAGTCAGTAGTGTTTCAAGGATCGTGATGACCTTCTGCTTTTGCTGGACTTCCTATTTATTATTTATTAGAGAAATGCTGGTGCAATGGGATAACTGGAATGTAAAGCGTATTTATTTGTGATCATTATGCTTTTAAACAGTAAATTCCCTTAAAATAATCTTCTACTATTAACCCTTTTATCCTCCCACACACTTTTAGGCTGCGTTGACCATACACAGGTGTAAGCACAAGTACATTATTCCAGTTTACATGTGTATACTACTGATGGTCTACAAAGCCGAGGCATACTAAATTGTTTCATTGTTTTACAGTCATCAAAGACCAGAATAAAGAAAATGAGAGTCATGTTTCAGGAATTTTGTCCTTTTTTTTTTTTTTTTGTCCATTAAACCGTTTAATTCTGCACCGCTCTGATATGGGTTTTCACATGCCATTGTCAGATCGTTTAGCCTGTCGTGTTTCTTTTTACCCTGCATCAGATGAGCTTTTAATGAATGCCCAGCCCTTTTCCCTTCCCTAGTCGTTTATACAGCTTTGAGTTCTGCCCAGGCCTCAGATCATCCTCCCTCTGCTTGCTGTAGCTGCATCTTGTCAGTATAGGAGTGTGGAGGTTAGACTGCGCCCCTGGCAGGGCACCGTGGCTGCCTTTGCTGCCCTCATCCTCCTTGTTAAACCTTCCAGCAGCATCCCCTTCTTGTGGGAGGACAGTAAGTATGAGATCAGAAAGATGGGGGAATGTAGAGATCAGCACACAGTGGGACATAATGGACACAGATATGGACATAATGGGCTAGAATGGGGGAGGGCTTTTCGTGAGTACCGAAGAGTCAGAAATAATCTGGACTCCTCGTAGCATTGGAATCCCCAGGGTATCAGAGATGTACAGCTGAGGAGAATATACAGTCGGAAAGTCCCTGTAGACTTGGTTATAAGAGAGTGGGGGGGGCATATAGAGAAGCACGCATAAGGCACAGGCATAAGAATGACATGGTACTATTTACAGTACAGGATTTATGGAGGAGTGATTGGGTGAGTAGATGGTCTCATTAATCACTGGCACAATGCATAAAAGCATTATGTAAATAATAATAGCCAAGGTCAGATCAATTAACATGTTCACACATGAAACCATACTGTACCTCTGCACTCAGGTATCTTTGAACTCTGTCGTTGAATCTTAATAAATGAGATCTCTGGTGCATTAGATGAGGTAGTGTGCCTTGTCCAGTGTGCTGTCAGAGGCTCTGGCACTCTACTGCTCTCGTGGGTCTCCATCTTTCTTACTATAGATGAATGAGCTGTGATCGACCATAGAGATGAGTACTGACAGGCTTGTACAAGCAAGTTACTCTCTGCGGTAGAAAGACACTCGTATCGTCATAAATAAAATGTTTATGATCTATGAAAGACGATTGTTAAAGGTGAAACCTACAACAGAGTGTTTCTAATTCAGCGAGGGTTCCAAGCAGAATTCCTTAAGGAAGCAAAGAACATTTAACTGTCCAAAGATAGTCATAAAATAGGTTTTAAAAAATGCTACCTGACCTTACCACAGTCCCGCGTATTGTATATAGTCATGGATCCAGTTTTCATCAGAGAGATTTATGGCAGCGCGTTGGTCGGCAAGAGCTCTCTCTGCGGGAGCTAGCACCTGTGTGCAGTTTACCTTCTCTAAGCAGGCTATTAGGGAAATGCTTAGTGTCCCACCAAGCTCCTGCACCCCGTCTCGTGTCTCACAGCCCACAGGAGCCACAACGCCGTCGCCATCTGGCCCTGATTAATGCTGATGGACCTAGGCGAGGACCATTATCGCTCATTTGGGGCTATTCCTCATTTTTCATCTATGCCGGCTTTAGTCAGAGAAGAATCGAGACAAGGTAATATGGTGTTTTCTGGCATCTTGGCGTTTCCTTTAGCGCGAGATGCTGAGAGCTGGATTTATTCGTGTACAGCCGTAAGAATTATAAACGTCTTGTAAAATGAATCGCACATTTCTGTTGCGTTACTGTACACGTCTAGCATCAAAAACGGGTCTAAAGTTTGTCTCTCTGTGGAAACAGTTTAAGATGCTGTGTACAACCAAAGGGTTTGTCTTTTTCAAGAGTGTAACGGTGTGGATCTGCTTCAACCACCTGTCTCAAAACCCCCTCATGCTGTCTTTGCAATGGGATTCCATGGTTGAAAGTGTCATATCCTGTCTCCGGTGATCTCCTCATTCAGAACGCTGATGCAGCCACTCTTGGTAAACATTTGTCATCCTTTCTGATTTCCCCATCTGCAGTTTTACCCGGTGGCCTTGGCTCCGTTTCTCTGTCCTGAAGCTGGTCCCAGCTTGCCTTTGACAAATCTATTGAAGCTCCTTTTTCAGCTCCGTCACCCTCCCTCTACCACTTTCTCTGACTGGGACCAGAGGCTTTGAAATTCCTCCTCTTGCATCCAGCCCAGCTGACATCTTCCGCCAGACGGCATGAATTAAGGATATACAATGAGACACTTGATGTAACAGTCAAGGAGCGTTCTGTTTTGCGGCTGGGCTCCTTGCTGCACAACTAGGGCAGCAGGAATTCTAAAAATACACACTGCGTGATTGTTTATTCCAGTGGCAGGTGACATTCCCCCCACCAAACTCAGCATGGAGACGATTGACAGGATTAGAGAAGAATAAGCAGGAGTAGAATAGGAGGGGCACTGCACGAGGGAGGTCACAATGGGTCTTTCTTGCTCTGCTAGTGTTATAAAGCACATAAAACATGTTTGCAAAATCAGTTGGGAACCTGTATGTGCTGGTGTTCAGTTTGATTTTGTTTGTCCTCCTTTGTTAGGGAGTATTGGTTTAATAGCTAATGTTTGAACCTTTGTTATGCACCATGTCCTTTCAAGTTAATACCAGACAGAATTGCACCAAACAGTTCCTTCTCAGTAGCATCAGAACAATATGGATTTTTATTCAAATCCATCACGGAGACAAGCTTAGTCGGAAAGTACGATGTGTACAAAAGGAACAACGAATCCTTCCAAGTGTATGGCCCTTCCCTTGGAAGAAAGTCTCACACACACACACACACACACACACACTATCAACACACATTAGGATACTGATCCCGGGTGGGTTGGTGGGGGGTACTGTAACCTCTGTGTACATACCAGGCTCAAGGGGTTAACAGCGCGACAGGCTGATGTGTGACGTGGCCTGGAGTCTTGTCATGTTCTGAGAGTCATGTGTTTGAGTGTGAGAGAGGATGTGTGTAATGGGGTATCCAGAGCGATGGGACTGCACTTCTCTGGTCTTGTCATGGGAAGGTAGTTTTGGGAGTAAGGTCTGGGGGGTCGCCGGATTAGATAGTGTGTGTATGCGAATCAGAGCCAGGGCGAGGCCGGGTCGCAGCTCGGTTGGGGAGGGGGAGCTGTAATGGCTGACAGAGCAGTGTCTGCAAAAGTAAACATACTCAGATAAGCAGCGCTTCACAAGGCCGCCAGCTGCAACATGCTAATCTCGTTTACATTTCTGTCTTCAATTGAACTGGGTTTTTTTTTTTTATCTTATCTCCAGAACCTACTTTTCCATTGCATTCCTTAGGAACCTCTTTTTCTTTGACATCACACCCCATCTGAACCGAAATACTCTTCTTGTACTGTCTACAGTACCCATAGTGCCTAACATGAATCAAGAAAAATGCATCTTAACCAAACCCAGAATGTGAGCTAATTTCCTTCCCCTCGTCTCAGATGCGAATTTCTGAGATGCATGTCTAATTAAACATGCTGTGACTGTGGACAAAAGGCCCTTAATGAAGAGGGAAAACAAGGGAGATGAGAGTGCCTCTGTCTCAGTAACAGGACTGATGGCGAAGGAGGTCGACGAGGTCACCGATGTGATCAGTCACCCCTAGATCAGCAGCAGAGGCGCGTCCGCTCCCCAGCAACAAACACTCTTAACTGTCGCTGAGCCATGTCGCCAAGCCGCCTAATTGCTTGTTCCTGTCTCTCTCTCTCTCTCTCTCTCTCTCTCTCTCTCGTGCTCGCTCTCTCTTTCTCTCTTTCAGCGATGCTGTAACTGGGTGTCGAGTCCTGAGCCGTTGGATACCCCAGTGGACTCGTTGCTTCCTGATTGTCGTCGCCGCTCAGCAGGTATGAGTCTCTACTGTTCATGTTCCACCATCACTTCCCAGATGTTCCTTGAAACATAGAAAGCAAAGCACTGTTGATCTATTGTTTCACTGATTTTATTTCATTCAAGACTTTACCAATAGAAAAATCATATTTTGATCATTTCCTTAGACAACTAGATTCTGCTTAAATTCCTATGTTTCTTTTATCTCCTTGTGGTCTCGGTGTACATCCAATGTGTCCATAATTCTGGATTACATTTGTAATCTGCAGCTAATGTAATCCAGGACATGTCTTGCCCGATCTTGCACTTATCCCTACAGTACCTGGTGAGGTTAGGGCTTTCTGTTCTGATTGCCTTCATGCCCCGTGCATGGTCTGTTATACATATCAGATAAGTTAGACACAGTTTCAGATTTTAAACTGCTGGTCTTGTAATTATGGGCTTCTCGTGCTGTGGGTTGCTTAGGGTTAATCTTCCTGTGTCATCACTAAAGTATGTCATTTTTTATTTTTTATTTTTCCTTGTTCATGGCCTTAGCCGAAATCATCTTACCCATATACTAGCATTTCAGAGCACAGATGATGCAGTTCTGTTCCCTGAGCTGTGTGAATAAGCCTCTGGTTGTTCTGTGTAGGAATCTATCAACCCTGACAACACCAGTTAGATTAGTTTATATGGGAAGCAACAGCTCACTTAATTTAACCAATACCTCATCCACTGTTGCAATAGCTAAACCGTGATGTTATAGGAGCCTATGTATCATTTTGAAGCTTTACTATAAACTATACGTCTAACAGGGCGATATTAAAAATAATGGGAAGAACAATAATCACACTGCTGGCTTGATAACCCAAGGAGAGACGCTAAACTGACAGACATAGAAGGCATACATGAAATCTGGGCCTAACAAGGTTTAGGGTTCAGTTCAAGGATTAGGAATGATTTTCCCGTACATGAATTCTGCAGTGTGATCTTGCTGTCTTTACTTCCATGATAAAAAAAAAGGTCTTTTGGGTTTTTTTAAGCAACAAATGATGATTTGTTGCTTAATATCCAAGATTGTTTGAAATTCAGGCTAGACAGACTTTGGACAGGCAGAGTTGCAGTGTATGTGGGCCGTGTTGTAATGGTTCACACACACCCAGACACACTCATTACACTGTGTGTGGTGCTGCCTGATGGTGGTATTTTTTTATTTTTTTACTTGGATCGATGGGATACAGCAAGGTGGAGAAAAGCATGTCTATTGCACTTAATCATCTGTGAATCTCCTACCATCATACCATGTGCTTATGATGTGGGTATGGTGTGTCTGCATGTCTGGATGCATCCATCTGTGTGTCCTACTCTGACATCTCTGTTTCCAACGTGATAAAACATAGACCGTTTCTCCTCCTTCATTTAAAACAAAACAAAACCAAAAAAAAATCCGTTTCCAAGCGTCCCATCATTCAAAAAGATTCCGCAGGAGAAGGTCAGTGTGCCTTGGAAGAAAGTCTGGCAGAATTTTATCAGTTCAAGCTGGGTGAAATATGTGCTGAAATGCGCTATAGCCTGGTAGCGCTGGAGAGCCTGACCTGCAGTACAAGCTCAGACAGGAAGCAGCTTGCACAAACCAGCACAGAACAGCCAGGAAGCAGATCTGGCCGCTGGATGATATACAAGTGCCAGTTTAGGGCTGTTATTGTTTCTAAATGTGCGGTAACTGGTAATTGGGTTCAATGGATCGTATCACGGAGCTGTTCTCTCTTCTTTTCCCAGACACTTCTGTTTCTTAAAAGCGCTCGCATTTTCGCAACTCCGCACAACGAAAAGTCACACTCCTCACACATCTGCCTCCACCACACTTATTACTCATTGCTGGACTCGATTATTAATTACAAAGGGAAGAGCGCCCTGAATGTAAACAGTGATTAATTGTTAACAAAAGTAAGTTAACGTGTACCTGAACTGTAATTATCTGTCCTACACACTACAAGGTTCTGAACACAGACAAGTAATTAACTCTAATTGCATTTACAATAAAGAAGAACAGAGGGGAGTAGTGAACTTCAACAAGAGCCTCCTTTGATCTAGAGCAAGATTTTTGTCCGCTGATTTATTCAGAGTTTTTAAAAGACTTTTTTTTTTTCAACCTGAATCTTGCTCTGTTATTAGCTAATGAACAAAACCCCTTTAAAAATATAATTGTAATGTCATTTTACTCAAAAAAAAAAAAAAAAAAGGTATGGAACAATGAAATGGTATTTGGTGGCTGAGCGCGACTCGGCTCGCTGTAACGTGAATGCGCCTAATAAAGACATGTTTGATGAAAACACTCGCATTCAATGGCCCTGGGACCACTTGTGTAACTTCACTGGTCCATGTCAGTGACGGCATAGAGCTCCACTGGGCCATGTTTTCTGCACAATGGAAAGTCATTGGTCCATGCAATGCTGACTCAATAGAGTTCCATTACCATTTTTTTTACCCTCTCACTTGTTCCACGTGCTATTGATGGCCCAGTTGTACCGACTCTATTAAAGTCGGCTGAGAGAGAGAGACTGTCATACCTTCACTCATCCGTCCACGCCCTGCATTCAGGTGCACCTGGCGCTTGTTGGTGCCCTTGGTCACATTTCCCGAGGAAACGCAGACCCACTCAATTTCGTGACCTCTCTTATTTTTCCAGCCTGTGGTCGGCTCTTGCAATCACCAGCTTATCCGTAAGATCAAAGGAAATATCACTCTTTTCCAACTGGATGTGCCACCCATGTTACGAAGGGAAAGTTCAGCAGGACACTGCGGGAAGGTTATCACCATTCGTTTCCATGATGAGCTCGCTCGTGAAGACATGCCTTGTGACCAGCCTGGAACAATGTGTTTGCTGTCAACCAGGATCGAGCATAAAATCAGTCATCAAAAGGCTGATGAAGCACAGGTGTATCTGCAGTTTTCGCTTAATGTGGATGAGACTTGGAAGCATTTTGTACTCTGTGAATCTAGGTCAGCAGATTTTTATCCCTTCATCTGTTCAGACCACAAACAAATGAAGCCAACAAATCAAACTGATTGTAGATTCAAGCTATGTACACAGTTGGTGGAATTTTTTCTTCTTCTTCTTCCCTTTTTATTTCTGCACCTTGGATAATGAGGGTTTTTTTTTTTTTTTTAAACCTGTATCCTGCGGTGCAGTTAAAGGAGTTTGTGAATTAAGTTTAGTTGGGTAATGACAAAGTGGGAGTCAATTTTAGTTCGTTTCTAATTGAAAAACACAAAGAAAGAAATCAAGGATCTTCAATAACCACTTTTTCCTATTCATGGTAACGGTGAGTGCGGAGTTCATCCCGGGAAACTGTGCACAAGGAATACACCCTGGATGAGAATGTCAGTCCATTGCAGGTTATCATGCACACACATTATCACTGGCCCGTCCACTTACCAGCATGCTTTTGGGCGTTGGGATTAAACTGGAAAACCAAGAGGAAACCCACAGAGAGAATATGTGAAACTCCACACAGACAATAACTCGAGGTTAGGATCGCTGGAAGGATGAAGCCCGGAAATTTGTCCAATCAAATTTTTATATGGTGTCCAAGTAGAAACAGCCAAGCTAGCTCATCCCATTGATTAGGACTTTAGGAGTTGAACAGAATTAACCGACATTATTAAGAAGTGACTGTGGAGTCATGTTTTGATTTCCAATGAGCAGGACCATTTAATCAGGAAATACACCCTTATTAAGCCCAGGATGAAACACCGAGAGCAAGTCCGAGTACTAACGTAAATAGAAATTAAATCTGTCAAAGTGCTACGTTGGCGAAGGGAGAACAGCTGGATCTTGTGCCAATGGAGAATAAATAGAGATAATTAGGAATGGCCAATAGAGCACCACTGTTAGTATTGCTTCATCTGTGATTTACTCTGCTGTTTTAACATTCCTAGGTTCTCTTAGTGCGCAGCCATTAATTACGTCCTGATTTAGCGATAAGATTTCGGCATGTATCTGGCTGTATGTGATGTGAATGAGCCTACTGGGATTAGGAATTGCCCTATTGAGTTGTTTTTGTCAGCAGCTGGTTGTGTGCAGTCGGTGTCCTCTTTTAATTTGAAGGCGTTCTAAAATATCAGGGACACATCGGTCTGTGATGTATTCGTTTTCAAATTGTTTTGTTAGCAGCATTGAGTGTGTTGAAGGCCTGGACGTGAAATGCACAGTTCATCAGGTGTTATGTTTAAAGGTTTATTAAACGATCGATTAAACATAACGAATGTGGTTAAGTACATCGTGTTGGATGACAGATGAGATTAGAATCAGTAAACAGCCAGTGTACGTCAATCTGCCAGTCGTCGTTTTCCATATGCTTCACGTTCATTTTTAGTTCAGCACTGGTTGGCTAAGGAGAAGCTGAAAGTTCCTCAGACTCCCTGCTGTGATGTTACCTTTCTTCTCTGTCTGTTTTACGAGCACACTCGCAGGGGAAGGCCTAGTTGTCATAAATATACATATTGACATTGTATCACAGTGCAACTTCCTTGTGTTATTTTTATTCCCCAATTTCATGCCCTTTATACGAGTCCCATGTGTGGCTTTGAATGAAAGTTTGATGGAGTTTTCGTGCACCCTGTAATTTTGTTCTGACTTCCTCCCATCCTAAGGATCAAAAGACACATCCTTCATTTTCTATTCTTCTTGCACAAAAAAAAAGGAAAAGAAAAGAAAAATGACATGGGGCCTAAACATTTTTGAACCAGCTCCTGCTCAGGATGAGTGGCAGCCCCTGGCCCACTTGGCACTCAGTTTTTTGTAACGAAGCCCTCGGTTAAGCTCGGGAACAGCTCAGCGCGTGAACGCTGTGCTGTATGAGGAGTTTTGTGTCATTTCTCTTTCTCTTTTCATTTTATACTCCCTTTCTGCCTGCTTCTCCCTTTTTTCTCTTGAGCTCTCTCAGGCTTGCTCCCGCTCTCTCGCGCTCTTGTTGTTCTTGCTCTGATTTTTGTCGTACTTTTAAAAGGGTCAATCTGGAGATATGGGGAGAAAAATAATTCAGAGACTTAGCGATTCTTGGTGAATTCACACTGATATTTGAGTAACACGTTTTGTTTTGGTCCCCCCTCCGACACACTTTTAAGGTTTTTTTTTTTGTTCATTTCTTTTCTTCGTTTTGTTTTGTCTGCTTTTTGTAGGGCAGATGTCGCTCCCTTTTGAAGTCTCTATTTTGTTTTCTACGCAGCAGGACGCAAAACAATCTTTTCTGCCATTTGCTGTGAACTTGAGGACGGTCAGTAAAAGATGCGACCTTCTCTGTGGCATGTTATTGAAAAACATTGGCGGTTAATACGGATGGTACTTACCCCGACATCTATTGCTGTTTGTTGCTGATCCAGGTCAGCATGCAAGTCATCTTTGATCTTTCCCTCCTGTTCCTCCTCCGGAGACGGTGTTTAGACTTCCCTGTATCTCAGACACAGGTCCGTCGTTTCAAAGCTGGTCACTTTGATCATTCAATCACATTTGATTACATACGGCCCTGTAGCGCCTCTTCTCCCCCTGTGTGGTTCATGTCCCTTGTCGTTTCCTGGCCTTGGTAAAGACTAGATCACAGGCTACTCACATTGACCACCGCCTCCCCCCACCTCCATACATCAATGTCTGTGATTCCCCTTGGCTATCTGCATTGGTTCATTAGAGTTGGGCATCAACACTGTTATTTCCATTCAAAAGAGGGAACAAGTAAGAGGGATCAACTATAAGGCATGAATGAAGTATTTGTTCCTCTTTTTAATGCCCCCCCAAAAAAAATCAATATGCGCAGTCTGTGCCTCCATGCATAGATAACGACAGTGTGTATCCATTCCGTGTTGCTGTGCATAATGAGTCCCCAGACCCAGCTCATTTTACCTAAACTAATGTAGCAGTAGCCTCAGCTGTGCCTTTATGTCTTATTTTATTTCTTATGATCTCATCTTATCTCTCTGCCAATTTTTTTTCACTTATGTATTACAATTCTTAAATGGAAACTAGTTGCTAAGCAACGTAAAAGGTCAGGTGAAGCATAGTTGTTGTTTTTTTTCTTCTTCTTCTTCTTCTTCTTCTTTTTTCCACCTTCCCCTCATCATGTGTAATCGTGACCATGTTCAGAAATAAACTGCATGATCAGTCATTTCTATACTTATTGGATGTCCAGATATTTTTCCAAATCAGTGTCACAGACTGTCCAGCTTGGAGGTAAGTGAATTATAATTCAGATTATGGCACTCCACTCTTCAGTGTCATGACTGAAAGAGCCAGAGACGCAAGACGGTCGTCTCCTCCTGATGCTAAAAGGTCCTGGTGAAGATGTTGGTTTAGCAAAGCACACACAAGCATCCAGTCAGAACTCAGTGGGGTTGGGGGTGTGCTACGCTTGTTAAAATCGTTCGCTCCACTTTGTAAAATTGTACCTTTTTTCTGAGATAAACACCATACAGGGATCTAACATTGATGCCCTCTTCTTCACCCTGCTAGTTTGCGATACCCCCACACTTTGGCCTTAATGCTATGCGAACCACTTAACCATCTCTGGAGCACTTAGTGCGGTTCACGTGATGGTCAATGGATAGTCATCGGGCAATGGCCTCCCAAAAGTCCAAGCCTGTTATCAACATGAATATTCTCCAGACCTGTTTCACTGTGCAGTCATGCTGAGGCCACACGCAGATTAAGACACAGTGGCATGTACTTCATTGAGCCGTATGGTCTGTTCCATAAAATGTATGGAAGTGGGTTTAAATTGAGACGTTAACCTATATATATTAAAAGACATCATTATGTGCAAAATACTGATGTTTCATAGGATTTACTCCGAGTCCTTCACCAGAGTGTGCAGTATACCTTCAGGAGGTTTGCTGTGTGACTCACTTTGGTGTGGTGAAAAAAAAAGCATGGCTTGTTGGCCTTTTTCTGAACTCCTGAGCAGGATAATCAGATTGTGTACTATTTTTTCCACATCTTTGCCAAATTAACACGCAGGCCCTGTGAGACTCCAGCTATAGCTCTAACCCCAAAGGCATGACCTGTGAGTGAGAATTAGTGTCCGGGCTTTATAAAGAAAACGTGTTAGAAAGATAAACACTGCCTGGCAGAAACACAACCTGAAAGGAGGCTTTAAAAGAAACATGGTGTGCTCAAGATAAATATAGATAAACCATACCATAGCTGTTGCACCCGAAGCATTTTAGGCAAATTAAGCATTGCTGTAGCCAATTATTCTTTTGTTTATTTATTCATTCATTTTCTGCTTTATCCTGTTCCGGTGGCTCCAGAGCCTGTTCTGCGAGCACGGGGTATGAGGCAGGAATACACCCTGAATGAGGCGCCAGTCCATTGCAGGGCACCCCATGCACACACTCGTTCACTCCTCGGGGCAATTTAACATAGCCAGTCCACCTACCAGCAAGTATTTTCTGGGAGGTGGGAAGAAACTGGAGAACAGGAAACCCATGCAGACATGGTGAGAACATGTGAATCATCACACATACAGTAACCAGAGCTCAGGGTCCAGCTGGGGACCCTGGACCTGTGAGGGGGCAGTGCTACCAGCTGCGCCACTGTGTTCCGCCAGTTTAGGAGTTGCAGTCTGTGTGGGGCATCTGTTAAGACTGCAAACCTTTTTTTTTAGTCCAGGCTCTTTTAGAGACTGCTTCACGTAGGGTCCCTAAATAGTCAGCACTGCTGTCGTCTTGCGTTCGCTGTACGCGCGGCTCAAATCAAGTGTGATGCTGGCCTAAAACATAATCATTTTGTCGTTTTATTCTCATCACAGCCCACACTTGGCATGTCATTTTGCACCGCTTGTCTAACAAACCGCGTCCAGCTCCACATCGAGTCATCTTTCATCTAGTCAGCTGTCTGTTAGCTGCTATTTATTCAAAAGCGGCTCGCACATAATCCCATGACCAACTCCCACCTCTCCACACACAGCGCGGAAAACATCCCAGTCAGGTGCTGTTAGCATTAGCAAGCTTTCCAGACGCTCGGTTAGCACTCGATGTAATGCAAGCCACAGTGTGGGAGGAGAATAGCATCAGCACCGGCCTGTCCCCAGCTGCCCATCAGCACTAATCAGCAGCTCACTTAGGAACGTCCTGCCACGCGGAGAAGCGCAGCAGTCAACATACACTCGCTTGGCTCTGACAGGGCCATCGTCTAAGGACAAGGATACGCGCTGTTATTCTATTTCCATTTTTCTCTCGTCCTGCAAGACTTCTCTTTATCATGCGCACACAGAGAGACACAAAAGAGGCCCTGTGAATGTTTTTCATGCAGCCAGTTTATTACACTGGCAGACTAATGGAGCACTTTTCTTTGACAGTTCTTGATAAGGGCGAGAAGTTGCCGTGTCGGCTGCGGGTTGAAAGAACTGTGGGAGTCACGTTAATTACGATCAAAGCAGCTGTAATAGTCATAATAAAATACTCTATTAGGAAACACTAATCAATTAATTAGGGTCTGATGTGTCATCCTGTGTTATGTTGTGATCTTATTTTTATTTTATTTTTTTTTACTTCTCACTGCTGGTGTTTAGTCGTTAAATTTAAACTGTGCGTGCATGAGTGTGTGGTGTGTTTTGCGTGTGTGTGTGTGTGTGCGCATGCAATTTTAACAGCCCACTCCTTTCCCCAGTTTCTTTTTCTCACAATTATGATTTAATGAAATGCACATTTAAAATGATTGTTGGAGAAAACAGACCAAGGCAAAAAAAAAATAAAAAATAACCCAAAACAAGAATGCTTTGGGAATATATTAGGCAATGTACATAATTGCGGAAGATGATTAGAAAGCAAACATCCTTGAAGGTCCTTGAGTTTATAATCAGCCTCGAAAAATTAAAATATTTATTTGTTTCCCTTTTTGCCTGAAAAAATGGATATTATTTATATAATTATGTGAACAAAGTCGAGCGAATATATATTTTTTTTCGCCGTCATGTCGGAGAGCACGCCGGTGACCTTGGCTCGTTTCCCCGCACACTCTGGGCTGACAGATAAAAACTTTATTACAAGTCGACGGCACGAGGAGCAAACGGCTTGTGACAACCCGTGTGCGCTGTATTAGAGAAATATCACAATTAGTCGCCGATTTCCTGGAGCTAAAATGCCACGGAGAAGGGTAATAAGTGAGGTTTGTTTGTGGCCTGGAAAGCCGTAATAATAAACTGCTTTCAGAGCACTGCATTCCACTTGCTTTGGCGTAACAAGATCCATGATGCTATTACTCCTGGACCTTTCATTAAGAACCCTATACTGCCCGTAACGTGCATGCTGCTACGCCAGGTGCATCCTCTCTACCATCACCCCTTGATTGTGGAGAGGTCTGAGCATCCTTACATGTGATGGTAATTCTCCTTGCCTCCACACACACACACACACACACGCACATTTATCTTTTGTCTGTGTGCAGCGAGTATATGGAGGTGGTTCGCCTGATTCAAGCCTTTTAGAAACAGAAACACATCCAAATCTTTTTCTGTACCCGAGTACAAGGTATCTAATGGCAGATGAAGCTTTGCTCAGACACACCTGTCCGTGTGAGACATGCTGAAGCGTTTGTGTCTCATCCAGGCAGGCAGGAATGTGGTCTATGTAGTCGCCTAATCACAGTGACCCCAAAACGGTCCACCTTATCACCTCTCCCTTGGAGCAGCACACGGGGAGTGAGTGGAAAACACAGCTTTCACTGCTTGTGGTTGAGTGATTTTAAGACCTATCTAATCAGCAGGGCAGTTGCTGTCTGTCCACACACACACACACACACACACACACAACACAAGCACTTGGCCTCTGATTTTGCCAAGCTGGACGAGTCTCAATTACTTCCATTTAGTGTGCAAGTTAGTCTCTGAGGTCTGCAGGAACATTTAGGTTTTGGGAAATGGAAAAGAACAGTGGAAGGCCAAAAGAAAGGAACATGTATTTGATTCTGTACTGGATGAGGGAAATGTATTGGTATTTACCAGACTCCAGAGTGCCCTCTAGTCATCCGTGCACGTCATAAAGTCAACCTCTTCAGTGCCGTTTAAAAAAAAAAATTATAATTTTTAAAAATACGTAAGTAGGTCAGCATAAATACCAATGTCCCATTTTAACGAAGCTTTTCTTTGGCTCAGGCCGGACACAAACTCTAGTTGATGTGTGCGTCTTCATCACGTAAACCACCCATGGTCATTACGGACCTGAGAGACAAAGACTTCAGAGCTCATGGCTCAATCAGTTCTTTCAGCCCACAGCTGGGGTAGATGAGCCTGGCGCCAGCCACCATTCCAACAGCAGAGGAAGCATCAGAACGAATTGCACCAGGCACCTATCAGCCGTTAATTATTGTGGCTAACGCCACAGATGAAGGAGTCAAGTCTAGGTCAGAGCAGACGATTTCAAGGGTCTTATCGGGTTAAGGTTGTAGGGCAAGCTCACCCAGCCACCCCACCCCCCTTTAACTTTAATCTGATGCCATGCCTGTGGAGATTTGTGCAGATCTACACTAACCTTTTGACCCAGAGGTGCTGCTTGCAGTCACATGTCAGTTAGGCTCCTGCTGTCTGGATTGGGACAGATTGGGATTGACACTGGTATCAGGGCAGGACGGTCTTCCTGGAACGTGTCTTCGGGTGGACTGCTGAAGCTCTGATTCAGAGCTCGCTGACTCACTGGAACTCGCACATTGTTGGCTCTCTGACATAGTCCTTAAACTCCACTGGGCATGTCTGCCCCCACAACTGCCATAAGTTAATGTGAACGGTGTCACTTTGCTATTTTTATGGCTCCCCTAGCAACCATGCAGGTATTAAGGTTTTGACAAGCACTACTAAGGGTACAAGGAGTTGACGTTGACTCAGGTGACTTAAAAGGGCAGGCTTCATAATGAAATCCTCCGTGTTATGCGTTATGTGCTATATTTGAATCTTTTTGGAGAGATGCTTTAAAATAAGTTGATCAGATTTTTCTTTGTGGTAAATAAATGCGAACCTGTAGTTCTAATCATTGTTT
>CM022773.1:13734471-13761971 GCA_012411365.1 Ameiurus melas | reverse complement strand
GCCACCGTGGCCTCCCTTAACCTTGAGCTAGTCGATAAGCTATTATAACCATGCAAATTGTGGCCAAATCAGAGATCTGACATATCGGAATTATATTCTCCCACAACCACCGGTTTATACATCATTATAGGACTGCGGCAACGCCATGCAATATGCTTACCGTTGTTGTGCCCCTGTATTTTCTCATTAAGGTTACTGGAAGCAGGAGAAAAATGAAGCGGACCGTTTTTGTGGGCTCATCTGCTCTTTTTGCAGTGGATGCCAAGTCGTTTTGGGGAAGGTGGGTAACTCAGCTGCTGGGATGATGTAATGCTATGTACAGGCTATGTAAACACCCCAGTGTCCTTGTCCTTGGAAATGTCAGTAGGTGTGTGTGTGCAAGCAGGGAGGCTGCAGGGTCAGGCTGGGCAAAGCGCTATTACTTTGCCGTGGGTGTGTTAGTTTTTCACCTCTGCTCCTTGTACATCAGCTAGCCCGGTGTCACTAGAAGGAGCTTAGTAGATACCAGTCGCAATAAAAAAGCCGACGTATTGATCTGGGGAGAGCTTAGAGGCTGAAATCGGGTTATCAAGTTAAGGCACTAGCACACATGTATAGTACATAGTGAAATTCAGCTCGACGTTTTAATGACTCGTTTTTCCTTAATCGCGCAAGATTTTTTTCCCTCCGTGTAATTTAATCATTAGTCGCATTTGCACATCGCTGAGGAACTCTTCATGTGAAACTGAGTTTACTTCCGCGTCTGTTTGTATTTTGAACGTAAGGGTGAAAGAAAGGTGTGACTGTCGAATCAGTGTCCCTGCTTTGCTTTGGCACAGCATGTCAAAGGATCAGGGTTCAGGCTGTGATTCTCCAATCCCCTGGCATTCTAAAATACACAAATTTGTTCCACCAAGTTTTCCGATGGCTCGCAGATGGGCAACGATTAATCAGAGAGGTAACTGTGAAGTAGTTTGCAATTAGACGGCAAAGCTCTGAAGCATTCTAATTGAATCAGAAAATTAGAGCGACTGTGTGGTAATTGGCCGGTTCCTATGCAGCAGGTGCCAGCCCACTCGACTGTGGAACAAGGTATTTAAGTCACATTAGCCAGAGAAAAAATATTCTCTGATATGGAACACTTAGATTTTCTGCTCGTTTTCACTGGCGATGTCACCGACGGCGGACCCAGCCACCTCGCGGTGCAATTACGATAAGCACCGCCGCGCAGGAAATCGACTTTCCTCCGACCGCCTCTTCTCCTGGAAAACGAGATTTGGGGGTGTGCAGTAACTCATTAGTAGCGGCTCTATCAGCGTGGAGGCGCTCAGATTTATCGGAGCGTCCCTCCGATTCGCCTGACCTGATAAAGAGAGTCACACAAGCCATCTGAGTGTTTATAAAACATTTAATATCATTTAACTATGCATTTATACCATATTCAGATGTAATGTTTTGGCCCAGCACAAGATGCCAGAACAGTTTGGCATAGATCCCTCAAGTCTCTGAAACGCTACCGGATATCATTTGGATGGACGCTGTTCTTCCAAAACTTGTGTTCCCCTTTAATCAGTGTCCTGATGATGTTGGTGGAACAGGTGATTGTGAGGGTCATCGCATATGCTTAACATCATTTTCGTTCTCATCAAACTATTCCACGAGCCCTTGTGTCCTGTGAATACGGGGCGGAGTCATCCTGCAAGAGACCACTCCCATCAGGGGATAAAGGTGATCAGTCAGATTTGTAATGATTGTTCTAGAAAAATCTCTCCAACAGAATAGCAGAGCTACCATTCACCCCCCTTATCATCCAGATACAGTATATAGGCATATTTTTAGAACATATCTTTTTGCTGTTTTTATCTTTGGCCCATATATTATCTTTTTGTTTTGTTTTATTTTTGTTTGTGTGTGTGTGTGTTTTGGCAGCCTGTAATAAAAGTGTTAACAGCCCCATCACTGAGGCCTCCCGTTATATTTGTTTCCACTTTCAGGAAATTCCTACAGTACATGGACCTTGACCTGAGCACTAATATTTTTATTGGGGTTTGTTCCTTCATCCTCCCAATCTAGTTACTCTGCTTCTGGACTTCACTCTCTCTCTCCCACTGCTTCTGCGTCCTGTATCATTGGCCGTGGATTTATTGCTCTGTCGGTGTAGTGATGTTTAATATATTCGTGTCAGACTCTGATTTCTGATTGCTGCATTAAAGTAGCTGAACTAAAGTATCTGGAGCGTGTGCAGGGTGTGAGGTGTGTGTGTGTGTGTGTGCTTTGTATGCATTGTGTGCATGTTAAGAGTGCTCTCGCCTTGTTTTCCCCATGGCAGAGCCAGTCCCTGACAGTGCTGACAAACATGAAAAACCAGCAGAGAAAATTAAAAATTGATCACGTCGCGACGGGATTTGCACCTACTTTGGGCTCGTTCGCTATCCGCAGGTCTCCTTTGCACGAGTGCAAAGGCAGGAGTTCTTTCAGGGCTGTCGGAATGACAGAAACAGCGAGTGAGAGGAAGTCAGAGAGGAAGAAATCCCTGGGTACAGCGTGTGGCTTTAAACCATGGCCTGTTTGCACAGTGAGACGCTCAGGGAGCATCCAGAGTTTGACTCGTGCTTCTCTTCTCTGTCTGTCGCTCACTCTCACTCTCACTCTCTCTCTCTCTCTCTCTCTCTCTCTCTCCCTCCCTCCCTCCCTTCTCTCTTTTTGCTTAATCACTTACTTCTTCTATTACACACTCCATTCTCTCACTCCCTCCCTCCTTCTCCCTGTCTTCCTCTCATGTCTCCTCAGCATGCACAGTCTGCTCTCTCCCCCACTTTGATATCTTCATTTGCCCTGCCAAAGCACCAGGCTCTCTGGCATGTGTGCACTCCTCTGAAAGTGGATTACACTCGCATCTCTCGTTCTATCATTTATTTAGCACTAAATTCTTATTACACGGGGTTATTACGCTTTTCTGTATTTTAGGGAATTTGGAGTATGTGTGTGCTGGGGCCAGACGACTCCACGAGGAACACCGCTTAAAAAGCTGCGGCTTTTATTTTAAAAACGAAAAGACCCGAAAGTATTCGTTTGTTAATTCATGATGTTAAGGTTAGGGTTAGATCTAGGTGTGTGAAGTGCATTAATTAGCTGCATTAATAGTTATATCAAGAGAAGGACTGGCAACGATAGTAAGGCAAACATACCTGTGTGTGTTTGTGTTTGTATTTACCTGAGCATTTAATTGCGCGTCTTTTCTGCACGATTGAATTCAGTCATCTCTCATTCTGAGCTCAAATATCCAGCAGTGGAGGAATGTGTCCAGTGTGTAAACACGTTGAAGTAAATGAATGTCACGTATTGATTCTCCTGGTAATGAGTTCCTGGAGACAGATGAGAATCTGATTCATTGAATAGTTTTCAGGTTCTGATGTTTCCACGTTGTGCCAGTCGTGTCTTCCTCACTGTCTCAGCCTACTTTTCAAGGCTTTTCAAACATTTCTGTTGCTCGAGCATTTCTGACGTTCTGCGTTTTGTTGATGATTACTTTTGTTAAACAGTGAATTCGTTCGGTACAGTAGTGTAAGACAGAGAATTCGAAATAACTCTGAAACTGGCGAGGCATCCAAGCTTTAAGACACAGACCATCTGGCTCAGCGGCATGTGAGCCAATAGATCGCTGTGAGCTTGTCCTCACTCTTATCTTTTTGGATGCTTTCAAAGCACAAGGTAGAGAAAAGACAGGGATGAATAGGTGATGGGATTGATTGATTTCGAATTTTTCTCCTGGATTTCTTTCTTTGTATTTTTTTTTTTCAACCTGTATTCCGACATAGCCTGGATTCAGGTTATTCATTTCTTTACCTTTGTTTGACAATTGGGACTTTTAAATAGGTAAATTTGATCAAGAACTGGTATTGTAATTGCACAGGGCTGACCCTGTCCATTTTCTGTCTTTCCTCCCTTCTTTAGCCAGGTCTTACAAAAATATTACCACCTACACATTCAAGATTGGATTATCCACAAAATCCTTTCCTACGCACTAATTAATCCCTCTTGACACGTATTAAATTCAAAGTGGTCTAAGGCAAGCCACTTTAACCATGGCCTCCATTTAAGGGGTGGTTGAGGACAAGCCCCATCAGATAAAAGAACCCTTGCCCTGGATGTGAGGTATATGTTACCTGCATCACTAATGCAATTACTTACGCTTGGCTAATTTCCTATACGAGGGGTTTTATTTGTGGCCTGGCCAGTATCCTGTCCTGGAGTTGCACCTGTGAGGACGTTGGAGGACCTGTCGGAGCAGCTCGAGTTAAGTAAGAGCTTTGAGTCTGCAGTGATGACTCGTAACTGTCATTGAAATTGTGCCTGGCATTACATCATTTTAATGGACGAAGCTACTTAAGATTGGGGTCAGAGTAGAAGTTAAGCTGTGTGTGTAGATGCTGGTGTCAATGTGCTGTCTGGAGGTGATTGAGTGAATAAGAGTTGGTAGTTTGTGTGTGTACCTTTCACTGTGCTTTACTGACTGAAACATGGCCACTCCTGTTGTGCCTCACCCTGTGGTTGACCCTAGCATTGATGCAATCTGCTGTAAACACATTAAACCAACACCCTCGTACACCGAAAGCCTGCTGCAATGTATCCCAGTCCACAGCGCCTTCACTACTCATCAGACCCAGCACTCGGCAGGTGGCCCGCATTCTCCTCCACTCCAACCTGGGCTCAGGTCAGTCGTCTCCACCCCCACCCCCCTCCCCCACCGCTCCCTGTGCAGGTCTCGGTCAGTGCCAAAGGTGTGGGTGAGTGACGTGGCACTCTGGCTGACCCTGTCTCTTGGCACAGCCATTGATTTAATGGGATTAGTTGGATAATGCAGACTCTGTGTCTGTTCATCTCACCGGGGCCTTTTTTTAGCCCCAACCGACTGGGCTCTGCCAGCGTTCATGGGGTCGAGGGCAGCACAGTAGAGTTGGGCAGGCCAGTTGGGAAGACCAGGATGGGTCATACCCAGAACACAGAGAAAGCAGGTCAAAGTGGGTGCTCAGGTATGAGCTCTTAAATACTGACACATTTCACCATTGAGCTATATCCCAAATACAGTCATTTCTACTTGATACCTGATATCACTCTGATGTTTTTTTTTTTGTTTTGTTTTTTTGTTTTTTGTTTTAGATGTATCAGTTATGTATTAGATTCCTGCCTGGCCTTCTTCCCCATCTCTTGCGCTGTAGTTAGGAAGGCTTCCAGGTTCCCATGTGTGGCCATGATTGGCTTTGATAATTGCTCAGGATAGCATGTGGAGCAAATCTGCTGTCCATGCAGCTCAGTGTAAAGCCACTCAAGACCTCTCCCAGGCATCTCTCCTACATTCTGATCACTACTTTTTGCTGCCAGTTCAACTTGTGATTATAATACGAATGTGAACAAACCAGCACGTTCTTATGAATTTGTCCTCAGTGGGTCCACGTTGCTTTGTCTGGAAATGTACATTATATAGTGCCTCGCCCTGCACTGATGGACCTTGTCATATCATGTGTCCTGTCAGCCCGAGCTGTCCAGCTTCATGACGATGGGTCACGTTTGAATGGCACAGGTGTGCTCGGGCCAGTCTAGGGTCACTCTAGGGCTGGGCCACTTTTGACAGCTCATGTGTGTTAGTGCACAGGTGCATGTGCTGAACACCTGTCCACCCGTGGCCCGTGGACACACGGGAGCTAGAGTTCCAGCATCAATGCCTAGAACTTCCAAGTCTCAGGCAGACAGATTGTGGCTGGCGTGCATACATCAATTCGTCTTTGCAGAGGTAAAAACCACATGCTAGTACAAACAAGTGAACACACCTGGGTGTATGATTAGGGTACTCGTATATTTCAGGCTGTTCTTTTGTCTACATGACACAAAAGTGCAGGAACCGTCTTTTACAAACACCAGCATGACACAGGAAGTAGCTACAATTAGCCATCAAAGAGGTCATGAACATTTCACTCTCTACCTGTCTCTCATCAACTCCTACAGTCGAGTTCATTTTATTTGTCCTTGTCTGAGTGGCCAAAAAAAAAAAATTACAAATACATTTATTTAGCTCGCCAGTATTAGTCGGGTTTCAGCTTGGTAAATATTTCATTTATACCCTTTCGTTGTTCTGTATTCAGATCAGCTCAGTATTGTAAATATTGCTACTTGTTTAGTGGTTATAGTGGCGAGGACAGAGAGACAGGTTATCGTTACCCAGTTTCCGTTTATGAGGCTTTCCTAACATCCGACCTCTAAGTACGCACACGAGAACACACACACACACACACAGAGGGAGAGAGAGTGCGCGTTTTGATGCACTTTCCTATAAAAGCGTCATCCCCTCATTTTATCTAAAAATTCTTTCCCCCACCATCAAGCCCAATCCAGACCTCCATAAAGAAGACAGAAGAAATCAATACTTTGCTATTACGAGCTAACATTTATAAACTTTTATTTAGCTTTTACACTTCTCCTGTCTGCTATTAGATGACTCCATCGCTCTCTTAGTTATGATAGGGAGGCTAAAGTGCTCAATATAAATCAAAATGAGAAGTGCAAAAGATTATCTCAAGCTCACCTGTTTTAGTGTTCCACTAAGATCAGTTGTATCCCATACCCTTCATTCTAATGCCATGTGGTGGTAGCAATAATAGAGCGAGGCAATAGGTAAAATGTTCAGAGCTGTATTTAAATGTATATATATATATATATATATATATATGTGTGTGTGTGTGTTTATATAGTTCTTTGTCTGATATCAGTCACAAAACCAGATTTTGGACCCTTCACTGGCTGATTTCCTCTTGTCCGAGCTCGGGAAGAAGTCACACCAACACCACCATTCAGTGAAAGATTCTTAGTTTCACAATACAGAAAGCATACTGTGTATATATATATATATATATATATATATATATATATATATATATATATATATATATAATATACACACACACAGAAATATTGATAAAAATGATAAATGTCAGTTGGAACATGTCACAGATAAAAATCAAAACATCTATCATGTATGTTCGAGTGATGTAAGAACTACAAGACGTCTAGTGTACCAACCAGATAATAAGAGAAGAAGAAGAACCGAGAGAGGGAGTGAGTGAGGATGAAAGGCAGGATGGTTAGGAATGCTCAAAACAACGCGTACCAAGAACACAAAACTATTTGGTTCTGGTACATCGTGACACAAGCTAGAGATCTTCAGAACTGAGACGCAGAGATCGTGCCTGAAACTCATCAATATATATTTTCACTATTTTATTACAACAGGGTTTTGAAAGGGTTGTCCACTAATTGTTGTCTAATGAAGGAGCAGTGGTTGTTATGGGAGCTTATGGAAGGGAACAAAGAATTATTGACTGTCTTTTTCAGTAAATTATGTTAAGTAGTAAGTAATTAAATAAGTAAATTTTATTTATATGGCACATTTTAACACAGCAAAGCTGACCAAAGTGCTGAACAGAGTAAGAAAGGTAAAACAGAAAACAGAATAGAACCAAATAAAAATAGACAATAGTAAAAATTTAGTTAAAAATGCCTGGGGAAAAGAGAGACGCTTTCAAGCCTCTTTTTAAAAATGATAATTGAGGGTACAAGGCGGATGTCCCGTGGAAATGAATTCCATAAACGAGGGGCGGCGACTGGAAAAAGCTCTATCCCCTTTAGTTTTTAAACGGGATCGAAGGACATACAGATGAAACCTATCAGGAGATCTTAAAAATTTCCTCGATGAATGTGGTGTAAGAAGATCTTTGGGATAAGAAGGAGCTTGATCATTAAGAGTTTTAAAGACAAACAACAGAATCTTAAACTGGATCCTAACTTTTGTCATTTATGGGAGTTCTTCAAGACGAGTTGAACATGTATTTTGCATTAGTGAATCCCGTTAAAATATATTGCTAAGATCTGGTCTGAATAAAAAACAGATTTAATATATATATAATTTTATTTATTTATTAAATAAAAGCACCAGCTCCAATTGCAAAACGTATAAATCTTGCATTGTTTCTTGCATGTTTGGTGCAGAAGTGCAGTTTCAGTCAGAGGGTAAGAGAGTCGAGCGAGAGCAGGGGATTAAAAGAAGACCGAGAGAGACCTTCTGTAGCCCTCTCTCCATCATCTGGCTGTGCTTGTTCCTGCTCAGGGGAGAAGCAAAGCGTTCACATCAGATAAAAAATACACAAGACATGGCTGATAGAAGTGCGAGATCACTCCCCCCCTTCTGAGACAGCAGAAGAAATATGTGCAGTTTGTGGGAAGAGCACATTCAGAATTAATGTGTGAAGAGAAAGAAAGAAAGAATGGACGGTTGGATAAGTAGCCTTATCACAGAGGATATAGGAGGGGAGAAGAACGGTTGTATACTGAGGCGTAGCTGGATGAATTTTGATCAAGTAGGTCACCTTTGTGCAGGACAGCGTGCAGAAGAATCGTAGCGAACACACTGTGAAATTAAGCAAATGCTTTGGACTTATCCCGATGGTTTCTTTCTCGGAATGTAGAAATGTCAAATCCAAAGGACTGGAGAAAATTTGGCCCTGTCGAGTTTTTGTAGTTTTGTCGAAGTCTCTTAGGTAAGACATTTGACCACTCCTCATTAATCAGTGACATGAAAGCTATGACAAGCAATTAGTCTTGTAGCTGTGGTCAGGGACACAATGGCAGAGCTGTTAAGTTCAGGCAATTTATGTCATGTCCCTCTCCAAACAACAAACATATCACTTTCCAAACCAAAGTCAAAACAGGCACTGAGAATGCGTGTGGCTTTTCATGGTTATAATCTGTCCGTTCCAGACGTCACGATGGTGTGCCCCTCTGGCAAGTTACTGCAATGCTTTTGGAGTAAAGTTTCAAATGCTTCAGCATGTAGGCCCACTTGATCAAATATATCATCTATAAACCAGTGCGGGTGCGTAGTACCGTCATAACATTTTAGAACTTCAGACGGACCTGGTATGGAGTTACTGAGGCTCTTGGGGTCAACACTGTAAAGATGTGGAATGAAACAAGGATTTAAATCGCGCCAGCAGCCCAATAACCAACGACGGGTAGTAATAAAACTCAAGAGGATTGACCATTTTGGACAAGGATTGATGGCCATGGGTGATGTTGAGGAGAGGGAGGGATTAACGAGGCATTTAAGCCTTGAGTAGAAGCATGGGAGGGATGTTATATTAGGCGTTTCAGATGAAAGTGAGTCCACTTGCTGAATTGCAATGGGTTTTCATGGAGAAAGGAAGCACTGGCACCCATAATACATGAAATCGTATCACTTAGCAGCTCAGTGCAGATAAAAAGATGTTTGAACTCTCAGACATAATTTATCGGCGTAAAAATTCTCCCTTCGTCCTGTTCGTGATTTACGACTGGGAGTACCTTTCTCCACCCACACTTTAAGCACCATCTCTCATGCTCTCTCGGTCTCTCATTATACTTGGTGATAAGTCGTAATAGTGTTTTTCTTCAGATGGCTCGAATGCGAGTTGATGTTGTGCTAATGAGTAATGGATCATTACTTCACTAAAAATTAAAAGGTGGACCACACATGTTCATTAAGTGCAGCAGAACTCTCAGACACAATGGCAAAATATTGCTTGGTGCATATTAAAAGCTGAAGCACTTAAAGCCTGAACCACTGAACCTGCCTGCTTTAACTGACTTGATGATGATAATATTTCTAATACAGTGCTGCGCAAATCATTTTGCTGATTTATTTCCATATCAGCGAGAAGAAGAAGAAAAAGAACCCTAATCAGATAAGATTCCATAGCATGCTGTTATAACATGTAATTCCCCAGCGCTGTTGAAGTCTCAAACCTCATTGGTCAAAAGGTGTTTATTATTTATAGCTGCAGCTCTGAGAGTAATTCATTTCGTTCGAATGATATTAATGAGTTTGTTCTAAGGTTATTGTTTCCATAGTAACAACTCATTCACCTTCACAGGGACTTGTGTGGCAGCTTAAAAAAGTTTTATTAAAAAAAATGTATAATCATGTATATACTGAATCTGACTTTTTATTGTGTTTAAAATGTCAATATTGTGGGCACGGTGGCTTAGTGGTTAAAACATTCGCCTCGCACCTCCAGGATTGGGGTTCTCCTCGTGCTTCCGGGGTTTCCTCCGGGTACTCGGGTTTCCTCCTCCAGTCCAAAGACATGCACTGTGGGCTGATTGACATCTCTAAATTGCTCATAGTGTGTGAATGTGTGTGTGTGCGCGTGTACGCGATTGTGCCTTGCGATGGGATGGCACCCCATCCAGGAGGATGTCCCCCAGCTTGTGCCCCAAGTCACCTGAGATAGGCTGGGATGCATGGATTTATGGAGTCTCGATTATCAGCAATTTGTGACTCTCAGTACGTTTTCTGCCATGGGAGAGTCTTCAAGAGAGTTTATAACCGCTGTAAGATATCTGGTAGCAGGAACTAACATGTACCGTGGACGTTCCACAACATTAAATGTTCTACGAAACGTTGTGTTGTTCGTTAACAAATAAAAATGGTTAGTTTTGGCAAATTGCTGAGTCATAAGAGGAATGAAACACTTCTGGAGAGTCTTATTGGTGGAAAAAAAAACTACTATCACTCTACTACCCTGTTTATTTTACCCTGATTATTTTCCTTTAAACGCTCTCTCAGTAATGTTTCATTTCTTCTACAGGAACGTTTGATTTATTTTCTGTTACTTTTTTTTTTTGCCGGAAATAATTTAGAAATTGTCTTTATTACATTTGACATGAATAAGTATTAGGAGGTAAACACTACTGATTTTTGTGCAAGTTGTATAGATAGTCATGAATTTCCTCTTCCAGTAGTATGCGTTTGGTCTTTTTAAGATGGCCATCTTAAGCGAAGTGCCCCAAGTATAAATCCCTCACTTAAAAGTGTATTATTTTTTTAATAATGTAAAAATCTGAGCTTTTTTGTGTGTGTTGCCATGCCGTTTAAAATAAACACTTATTCACTCACTGTCAGAGATCCCTTTACACCCATTCCGATGTTTTCCCACAATGTTATCTAGAGCAGGTTTTTCATATGGGTCGGTAGCCATGCAGCCTTCAGCTTGGTTTTACATCCTTTGATCAATATGATATGCTGTGGGGTGAAAGTTTGCTCCCCTTTAAGCGCTCTCTCCCTCCTGACAGGTGAAAACATATCGATCATTTTATTCTATTTGCCGCTCCCCTCACCGGCTCTCACCTCTGCAGTCAATAGCGCAGGATTGAGAGAGTCTCCTGACCCTCACCTCTCCCGCGCACACACACAGACCCATCACACCCTATCCTTGTAATCTTGTCCCGGCCGAGCTCTAGATCGGCGATTTAATTTTGATTAATTGTACCTGGCTACAGGGTCACGGTGAGTTGTTACATTTGTGTGTCCTACATGGTTGTGGGAATGTATTTAGGCGGGTGCGTGTGTCAGATGTCAGCTGACCTTGTCAGGCACGGGTCTCCGGAATCAAATAAAGATGGGATTCGTGTGTGTTTTTTCGTCCTCACAGCAAGGGCGGATTGAAATGTGCCTCTTTTTGAGGTCGGTTTAGTTGTGGAACTGAAGACAGAAGAGCTACTGCACGGAATTAGCCTCACTCAGGTTCACTTCTGTGTTGCGTCTGAGGTGAACCTACATCTCAGTTCATCTTCACTCTCATCTGCAGGGATAGTGAGTGAGAATTATTCTGTCTCTGACTCACACGGCATGAAAAATGCATAACTCCGGGGGTAAGGAAGCCCATCACGAGGTTAACTCTTCCTACACTTGTTTTTCTTTCTTTTTTTCTTTTTTTTTGGTAATCTTTGCATTAGAAATCCACTCTTTTTAGAGGCCTGTATTTGGTGTTTGTTTGCTGAGCTAATGTTTGGGGAGGCTGTTTGCTCAACTTTCAGCCCCTGTTAATTATGTTCGACAAAATTACTATCAATGGGCACTGAGCACCTGGCTGCGTAGGTTTGTATTTTTATAAAGCCTTATGCATCACTCCATTTAGTTTGTTGCTGTTTAGATTTGGTCCACAATGTCTTTATCATAATAATAATAATATTATTATTATTATTATTGCACCCTCTTTACACGTGGATGTTTTTGTGTGAATTCAATCAGGAAATGTACAAGTGTGAACAGGGCTCAGAGTCGAAATCGGCATGGAGATTGCACAAATCAGGACCTAGTTACAGATCAGGAACAGCTTCTTTGAACAGAAGCAGTACCTTTAGCAGAATATAATGAATCTTATGCAACCGGCAGCTTTTGAGGCAGGTGCCATCAGGAAGATAACCTAAAGTGAGTAAAGAAGAAGAAATGTGTGGAAAATGTAAGTGATTCTGGAATAACAGAGCCGTTAGCCATTTGTGGCTTCATTAAAAAAAGAGTGAATTAACTCCGAGAATGCCGCGTAAGCAAAAATGTGTGTTCCCAAATATTTGTTTGTATGCTGTAACATAGATTTACAGGCACAAAATAAATGGCACAAAACCTGGGCATTACTGGTAAAGTCTAGTTATCTCTCACCTTGTCATTTCAAGCCGTCTTTCCTACTTTTTTTAGTCTTTCTTTCTCCCTCCATCTCTCCTGTCATCAGCACTCTCGGGACAATCCAAGGCCACATCTTGAACTGCAGAAGACTTTCTTTCCCAGGCACAATCTTCTCCTTTGAAGAAACTTTTTCTCCCCACTGTTGCCTCTTTCCTTCATTTTACCTCCTGACAAATTGCAGTCTCATCCTCACTCCACACTGCTATCATAGCACAGCTGGACCTTTTCAGGGTCAAACGTGGGTCAGAAGCAGAATAACACCAAGTACATAAAAGTTTGCTTGTGTTCATATCATATCAAGATTATATATATATTTTAATGTTGGAGTTCAGGTTACTTTCTGTCATGTTACTTTGTGTGTATTAGGGTCAATCAGAGTAGACGAACTATGCAAGTCAGCATGATTTAAATCCTTATTCGTTATAACAAAACCTTATCCGTGTCCACATCTGACTCGCCTGGCCGTTTCTTAGAATCCGTGGGCTCGGGGAATCCCGTAGCTTAGCCCCAGTGTCCTCCTTCCGCTGTCTGTGCTGAAACAAACAGGGGAAATCCAACTCAAACAACCTCCCAGTGGTCATAGAGACCCCCCGGCTGGCTCCTGGCCTGGGCCCCTGACGCAGGGGCCATGCAGAAAGGACAGTGTCCGGAAGTTCCTGTCAGTTAGTTGTCCTCACCATCACCGCCGCATGACCTTCAACCGACTGCAGCACTTCCTTTGGCCTCTTAGATGAGTAAACAACAATGTCCCTTTCATTTGAAGTCCAGCCACAGAGCCAAATGTAATAACATCATTCATGGTTTGATGTGATGGTTGAAAAAACCCCCCACTAAAAACAGACCACAGGTTTTCAGTACAAGTTCAAATCCTGAGACCGGGATAGTCGTTGCAATACGTTGGTTTTTTCTTTCTTTCTTTCTTTCTTTAACGATTTCGGTGCTGATTTGGAGGTTTTGCTCATCGTCTAGTTAAAAAAGCGCTTGTATTGTCAAGTCTGGACCCCCATGCATAGCATGTTTCCAGCTGAAATATCGTGGTACTGAGCAGAATTCATGACACTGTTAATCTTCATGAGCCCCTGTCCACCAGGCATTTAAAAAACTTCCTGAAATATCAGTGACCCACGTCCATATTTCTATACGAGGTGCTTTTCCTCGTGTGCCAAACAGGTGTACATGACCATCATGAACACTCGAAGTTCCTGTGCTGCATTTTCTGAGATGTTAAACCCTCAGTAAAGGTTTCTGTCTTGTGCTTGCCAACAGCTTGCTATAGCAGAAACTTGACAACCACCAGAATCACCTAAACTGTGCTATTCTAAAACTGGGATTGCTAAAACTGGGATTTTACATGTGCGCAGCCTCATCTTTATACCGCAGGGCAATCAGACATGGTTAAAGGCAACAGAGTTTCTGGGAATGTTTTTCAAGAATACCATTTGCTAGTGTTACATTCTTAAGATTTTTTAAAACATTTTGATAGATGAAATCTAGTTTTTCTTATTGTTTGGGTGAAAATTTTGAATCATTAGAATTCTATTAGAACAATCTTTCCAGTAACAAAACAACGTATTATATGATTTTGATCATATTATATGATTAGTATAAACCATCAACATGCATGCCAGGTCTACGCCACACTTTGGCTTTGCCTCCAGGCGCACACATTTGCACACACTCTATAAGGGGTTGTTCCTTGCTCGTGCTGAGTGTATGTGAACCCCATTAGCACATTCCCAGATAGCAGCCAAGGCCCTCTTATCTCCATCCACCCATTAATTACACTTTGTTCCCCTAAGTGATCTATTTATGCTCCGCCCGCCCCTGCTGCCCACTCTAGACCTATCTCTCCACCTCCCCTTCAAGATAACAGTGCTAATGCGGGGCTAGCGAGGTCAGAACGGCCCGTATGAAGTGTGGTCCTGTGCATTAGCCGCTGCTACTAAACTCCATTCTGTCTGCCATCCACCATACCTGGGGCCACTCGTGAAATGACCCTAATTGAAGATGGCATCACAGCTAGATTAAAAAACTCTCACATTCTGGAGTGGATAGGGCATTTTCACCTGAGAACCATGAAGGGCTCTTTGGTTGTGAGCAGTCTTGAGGGTGGGAACACACGCATGACTGTTATTCAATGTGGTAGCTGTTAGAGTGTTGGTCAGTGATTGGTTATATATAGATTGTATCCTGATGAGGGTTTAAACTTGTAGTCAAATCTATTGCCGGTTAAGTGTATTGAATTCCAATCACTCTATTGCATGTAATATACAAATCATCCCATTACACTTGACAGCCAAATTGTTCTTTTTTTGTTTTTGTTTTTTAATTAAAAGATGTTTGCAGAATTAGAAATTGTGATTCTGCATGCCTTTTTTAAAAAGCACTATATTCACAGTCATGGACTGAGTAGAACCCTGGAGTTTGGGCGGGAAGGAGGACTCGTGAGACAGGGGACTTCTTACAAAGCTTCATGCTTATTTTATTTTATTTATTTATTTTTCTGTGAGTGCTTTTCAGCGTTTTCTCACACACTCACACACACACACACACACACGGTGTGTGTTCAGCTCAGCTCCCTCTCCCCGGTTCACAGCATTCCGTAAAAGACAAACAAGCCAGACATGATTAAATTTGCCATGATCACACACAGGAGAGAATCATCACGTATTACCTGTCTGTTCATCCCGCCTCCTCTCCGTTCACAGCTGACGCTTGACCACGCCCACGTTACCCCATGCACCATGCCTTCTGATGTATTCTTAAGGGTTTTGGGTGGTGTTCAGTAAAACACAATGTACTATGTGGATTTATTATCTTTTTTTTCCCCATATATTTCCACGTAAATAATTTCTAAACAGATATTACCCAGATTTTTCATAATACTGTAATCTGGTGTAAAATGGGTCTTTCTTTTAATCCCTCTTCAGTGTGTTTGGATTGTTTGTTTGGTTACGCACGTTCAATGAGTTCTAGACAGTGCATTCAGTTTATTGTATAATCTTTGTATTGTGGATGCTTTCACATAGATACCCTATGTCCCAAAAAAAACAGTTTATACTCCATGCGTCACCTTTCCGTTAGGGGATAACGTCACATGGGTCCTTCTGCTGAAACAAAGACTACGATGCTCACACTGAACATCCTTTCAACACATTAAATGCTGTTTTGACTTTAAAGCGTGGACGGGTATTGATTTATATTCCCCCTATCAAGTGTCACCCAGAAGAGGATGGCTTTCCTTTTAAGTCTGCGTCCTGTCAAGTTTTCTTCCTCGGTTCTTCTCAGGGAGTTTTCCTTGACACGGTCAGCATTGGCACACTCATTTGGGAACTAAATATAAATCTATATACGGGTTTATTTTGTGAGAATATCTGTTGTTAAAAGTGGCGTACGGATAAAACCGTATCGATTTTATTTGTTTATCCGATATACACACCACCACCCTCGCCTCTGTGATGTCTCAAACCTGCCTAGAACCTGTGAATTGGTTCATCATCGTGACCATTTTTGTCTCCGCTCAAGGTTGAATCTTCTCGCTCGAGTTTACACACCATCAGTATGGATGACACATGTGCCGTGATTCAGCCTGGAGAGCTTGCTTCTGTTCTTGACTCCTGCTACTCCTAATGTAAACACTCTCAGCCTTCTGCCCTTATTTATGTATCGACCAGCTATGGATTCGTCTTTTCACTCCGCGCTCCGTTACTCGTCCAACATTCTGTCTCACTTACCAAGGACTCTCGATTTTATGGAGCACTAGAGTAGCCAAGCTGTAAAGAATTTGTAAGAAAATGCCTTGAATCGGGGCAATTCTTTTGAAGTGCCATGTGTTTGTTCACTTGCTGTTGTGGAGGTGTTAAACGCGGACGGTTCCGTATTAATTAAGCGCTATACTTTCGGACGTCTCTCCCAGCGGAGGCTATTAGAGCGTTTCTGGATACACTTGCCGAGATTTAGTCTCTAACCTTATCTGACATCCATTCAGAGTTAACACGCCGTGCGTTAGAGGTCAGTCGCATGCTTGAAAGGGCTGGTGGCCAAAACGGCGAGAGAAGGAAGTGTGTGTGATGTGTATTCCATGAGTTTTTGTACTCGTGCATCTGTTTATCTGTAGGCTTATCTGAAGAAGCCAGACAATGCCTGTTTCCTTCTATAACCTTCAATGTACGCAATACTGCTCATTATCTTCTGCTGTATGCCCAGAGAATTGTTGCCATGACATTCAAAGAGTAGTATGTATAGCCTGTGCTGCAACAGCTCTATAAACACAATGCATGATAAGCACAATATAAACAAGTGATAAATATGATTGATTCGTGGGTAAACACTTACAGTAAAATCATAAACTACTACTTTTTTTTTTTTTTTTTTTTAAGTTTGTGGTGGCGTTTTGTGCTTTTGTCTGTGGTGACAACTTCTTCAAAGAAAGTCTGACACATTTAATCTGTGCACGTGCAATTTGTTTTTCGGTTGATCTGCTACATGTCATTGCTTGTTCTTGACACATTCTATTATGCAGGGCTAAGCTTGTGTGAATTAGCTCGCGCTCAGGCCTATTTCTGAATCGCATTGTACACAGAGACTGACGCTAAGCCTTAATTCATTTGTTACGATGTGATTTTTTTTATTTTTTTTTCCTCACCTCATTCAAAGATCCATCCTTTGCTGTTTACCTGATAGCTTCAGGGAGCAACAGTTATATTATAAAAAGCTGCTAGCGCTAGACAAGCAGCTGGGATTTTTAATTGATGCCGGGTTTCTCCGGTGTGTGTGTGTGTGTGTGTGTGTACAGTCTCAGGCACTAAAGCAATCTCCGTGCCTCGTGTCTCACCCGAATCTCATTGGACTAGCTGCCTAAACATCAGTCACTCTATGAAAAAGCTAGTTCTAGCATTGGGTCTGCCTCATCTATTTCATAAATATGCTAGCACAATGATGATTAGCCACAGGAGCTTAGGAGCTGTTTGCTCTCTGGGCCTCCCCGTCACTTTCATTTGCTTTTCTTCCCGCTTCTCCCAGAGTTATCTATGAGATATGCAGTCATTTGAACAAGGCTAACTTAATCATGCTAACGTGGGCTGAGGCTGTTTGACTTGCCAACAAATTAGCGCTCAAATTAGCCTTGAAATGTTCTGTAATTCTGCAGAATTGTCAGGGATGCAGTTCTCCACCCCCTACTGTGTGTTCATGTGGCTGTATGACACATGCTATGTAACTGAGGTAGTGGGGAAAAAAATCTATACAGAGCACTTTAACACTGATATATATTTAAATGACCTTTGCCTGCTAATGAGTAGATGTTATTTGGCCCATCCTTTACTTCTTGATTTAGATACTAAGGTACACAGCATTAGATACCACAGCATTGTATCCCCTTATCATCTTGTAACTAAAGCCATTGGCACTGAGAGGGCTGTGTGAGTTGTTCAAATGGCATAAGGTGTGATTTTGCCTGGAGCATTTCAGGGTCTCAAATTCTCATATTGGACAAAATGTTCTGTCTCTCATTTTCTGGTTATATTATATATTACATTATAAAGTCTCTATTCCAGTTCTATACTTACAATCAACTTAAGCCACTTACAAATAGCCAAACTGCAGTGAGCATTGAAGGGACACCTCAGGGACAGACACTGCTGTAACCTTATGGTCACAGACTTCTGGAACCTCATGGACACACATTGTTGGAACCTCATGGACACTCTTTTGGAACATCATGGGGACACACTGTTGGAACCTCATGGACACACACTGTTGGAGCATCATGGACACACACTGTTGGAGCATCATGGACACACACTGTTGGAAGATCCTGGGGACACACACTGTTGGAGCATCATGGACACACACTGTTGGAGCATCATGGATACACACTGTTGGAACCTCATGGACACACACTGTTGAACCTCATGGACACACACTGTTGGAGCATCATGGACACACACTGTTGGAAGATCATGGGGACACACTATTGGAACCTCATGGACACACACTGTTGGATCATCATGGACACACACTGTTGGAACATCATGGAACACACACTGTTGGAACATCATGGAACACACACTGTTGGAACCTCATGGACACACACTGTTGGAACCTCCTGGACACACTGTTGGAACATCATGGGGACACACTGTTGGAACCTCATGGACACGCTCTGTTAGAACCTCATGGACACTTTATTGGAACCTTATGGACACTCTGTTGGAACCTCATGGGCAAACACTGCTGTAACCTTATGGACCTCAGGGATATGAGGACTGAAAGCTAAAGGACTTAATACTGGAAATTCAAGGTCACACTGTGGAGCCCTTAGGAACCCACACTGCTTGAAACTCAGTGGTACACACTGTGGGAACCTCTGGGACACACTTTTGGAACCTCAGAGAGACACACTGCAGGTACCTCAGGGACACACACTGTTGGAAACTCAAGAACCCACAGTACTGGAATTTCAGGGCACATTGTTTTAACCTCAGGGACATGCTGCATGAACGTCAGGGACACGCACTGCTGGGAACTCAGGCACACACACACTGCAGTAACCTCATGGACAGACTGGAATCACAAGGTCACACTGATCGACACCATAGGAGAAATACAGTTGGATTTTTAGGGACACACACTGCTAGAACTTCAGGGACAAAGTGTTGGAACTTCAGGAAAACACACTGCTGAATCCAAATCCAACAAGATGACCCTGAGGGACACACACTGCTGGAATCTCAGAGACACTAAGGTTACAATGTTTGATGCTCAAAGACATACTGCTAACACCTCAGGGACACACTTCTGGAACCTCAAAGGCACACTGCATGACCCTCAGGGATTCATGCTGCTGTACTGTACTCAATTCTGTTACAAACTCCACAATGTGAAGTGCAAACTGTATATTTTTTTAATATATTGATTTAATTGCACAGAATACAAACATGACAGGCTTTTGTCACAACAGTAATAATTGTAATAAGTGCTCCTGGCATTGGCGATGAAGTGAGAAGCAGCATAGGGGGAGGACTTTGTATCTGAGGTTTTTTTTTTTTTTTTTGTTTGGCTGAGGGGGTGGAGAGTGTTAACAGGATAAATATATTTGATTAATCATCTTATGATTTGTAGCTTTACATTCTTCATTACCAAGTAGCGTGTTAGTGCAATGTGTGATAACATTGGCACCTGTTCTCACCTCATTAGTCCTCAGGACAAATGCACTCAGATCGCCCTTTCCCTGTCCAAGGCATGCAATGGAGAAAACCTCAAACTGCCAGGGCATCACAGAGCGCTGGTGTCGGAAACTCGGACACGGACAACTGATAGAAACTATGCTGTGGTGTCTTTCTCCTTATGTTTCTTTATGGACCATGTGACCTGGACCTGCTCGATCCAGCTCAGCTCCTTATGGAGTAATGTCCCGACACTGTTGCTTATAACAATTTAATATAAGGATATATTTACATTTTTTTTTTTTTTTTTTTTTTACTTTTGCTTGTTTCCATAATTATTCAAATCAGAGATACTATTATTTTGTAACAACAGTGTAATTATGGCATATCAAAATGCCCCCTAATGAGAGCCAACAGTTTTGAAAATTAAATGAAGTATGCCAGTCGTGTTTAATCAATTAAGAGACAGGTTTGAATGGCATGCTACAGATGGAGGCTAATTACAGTCAGCACATTTTTATTTATTTTTTTTCTTTTTTTTTTGTCTGGCTTGGAGTCGTACATGTAGGAGAGCTGTTACTGTTGATTTGCCTCATACGCAGCTAATACTTTATCTTCAGTCAGGATTATCATTTCTTTAATAGTGATATTTGGTAGTGGAAACATCTGAGACACACACACAGACACACACACTCCTTAAACCTCAGAGAGACACATTGTTGGAACCTCAGAGACACACACACTCCTTGAACCTCAGACATACACACTTCTTGAACCTTAGGGACACACACTCTTGGAAACTCAGTGATACATTGCTGGAACCTCAGGGACACGCACTGCTGTAACCTCAGGGACACGCACTGCTGTAACCTCAAGGACACGCACTGCTGTAACCTCAAGGACACGCACTACTGGAACCTCATGTACACTCACTGCTGTAACCTCAGGGACACGCACTGCTGTAACCTCAAGGACATGCACTACTGGAACCTCATGTACACTCACTGCTGTAACCTCAGGGACACGCACTGCTGTAACCTCAAGGACATGCACTACTGGAACCTCATGGACACGCACTGCTGTAACCTCAGGGACACGCACTGCTGGAACCTCAGGACATGCAATTCTGTAACCTCATGGACACGCACTGCTGGAACCTCAGGGACACGCACTGCTGGAACCTCAGGACATGCAATTCTGTAACCTCATGGACACGCACTGCTGGAACCTCAGGGACACGCACTGCTGGAAACTCATGGACACGCACTGCTGTAACCTCAGGACACGCAATGCTGTAACCTTATGGACACGCACTGCTGGAACCTCAGGGACACGCACTGCTGGAACCTCATGGACACGCACTGCTGTAACCTCAGGGACACGCACTGCTGTAACCTCAGGGACACGCACTGCTGTAACCTCAGGGACACGCACTGCTGGAAACTCATGGACATGCAATTCTGTAACCTCATGGACACGCACTGCTGGAACCTCAGGGACACGCACTGCTGGAAACTCATGGACACGCACTGCTGTAACCTCAGGGACACGCACTGCTGTAACCTCAGGGACACGCACTGCTGGAACCTCATGGACACGCACTGCTGTAACCTCAGGGACACGCACTGCTGGAACCTCATGGACACGCACTGCTGGAACCTCAGGAACACATTGTTGGACCTTCAGACCCCCCCACACACACACACAGCTGGACTGTATTTAATTACTATTCTGTTAGAAACTCCACAATATAAAGTGAAGTGTACCATGGTCTCTCTGTAAAATGTTTGAAACTCATTCATCTTTCTAATTTATGGTTGTGTAATGAGTTCTGTTTGCTCCTATAACAATAATAATTAAAGTAATTAAAAGAGGCAATGTGTGTGTGTGTGTGGGGGGGGTCCTCCTTCTCATGGACAAGTGTTGTATTTGTGTTGTAGATGCTTGTGTTTGAGGATTTCCTGCCTCGTATCTGCGACTGTATGTTTTTTCATACATTAATTTAATTGCACAGAATACAAACTAGGCTTTTGTCACAACAGTAATAATTTTAATAAGTGCTCCTGGCATTGGCGATGAAGAGAGGAGCAGCATAGGAGAGGTTTTTTTTTTTGTGTGTGTGTTTAATGGAATAAATGTATATTTGATTTGTCGTCTTATGATTCATAACGTAATGTTCTTCATTTCCATTGGCACCTGTTCTCACCTCATTAGTCCTCAGGACAAATGCACGCGGATCCCCCTTTCCATGTCCAATGGAGAAAACCTCAAATTGCCAGGGCATCACAGAGCGCTGGTGTCGGAAACCCAACTCGGACACTAACAGGGATACTGACAGCAACTATGCTGTGGTGTCTTTCTTCTAATGTCCCCTTATGGATTGTGTTACTGGATGTGCTCGATCCAGCTCAGCTTCTTATGGAGTAATGTCTAGACACTGTTCGCTTTTCATAGCTCATGTCCAAGTGTTGTAGACTTTTCATTTAATGTGAGGACAAACCAAGCATTTATGGTTCAAGATTTCTATGCATTAGTTAGTTGTAGTGTTAAAAGAATGAAGCAAGACATAATAAAACACTCAGGACGCAATGCAATCTGTTCATTTTTATTAAATTATGATGTTATGTAATTGACATTATTATTGGAATCAAAATGCCATTGCAACAACGGTGTAATCACGGCATGTCAGAATGCCTCCAAATGAGCGCCAACAGTTTTGAGAATGAAATGAAAGTCCTGTTTAAACTATTACGAGACAGGTTTGAGTGGCATCCCACAGATGGAGATTAATTACCGTCAGCACTTTTTTCTTTTTTTTTCTTTTTTTTACATTTTCTGTCAGTTGATAGACTTTCAGTCTAGAGTGTCATTTGTTTGTGTGATATTTTTGGTAGTGTAATTATTGCGATAACGTAAATAACCAAATAGAAATAGTAATGAAAATGGTTTCATTTGAAGTATTTGATGCCATGGGATGCCATATTTTATTTCGTTATTAATGAACAAGCTTTCGGTATAAAATAATAAAAACAATAACGATCAAAAAGTTTAGTTGAATGTATCGTACAAGTCCTTCATTTTCCAAACATTAATCTCCTGTGTAAGTGCAGCTTACTTTATTAAATAAACAGAGGATAGCCTAAGTCTAATCATATAAAATGTTTTGACATCGTTTTCCTGGATTACTGATAGGCTCGATGAGCTTTACTGATTTATATCCTTATAATCCTTCTCTGTTACTTCATAATAATTTTTTAAAAATTTGATTTATACTTATGAGCATGAAATTCATCATCTATATCCTCCAAGCGCTGACAGCTTATGAAAAAAATCCTCCTGAAAAACAGATTTCCTGGACAATTACAGAGAGACGTCAATCTTAGCATAGAAGCATGATAATCCGTGGCTGCATCTTTTAATAGTATAGTATTAATTTAATTTGTCTCTTGACTGCACCTGGTTGTCTTTGTCCTTGCCTTTTCAGTGCCTAAATGAGCAAGTGTAATCCACACATACACTACTTACATTTGATACAACTTTAGAGATCATTTAGAGATAGCACGGTGGTGTAATAAAAGCCTATTAGCGAAGCGTGCTGTTAAGCCAGTGTACGAGGTGATGTCACCGGAGAGGGCGGAGCACCCGCAGGGTCGCTGAAGGGACCTGGATCATTTGCATATCTGCTTGGAGACACACTGTTACTGACCCCATAGCCAGGATTAGTGTGAGAGGCTTTCACTGCTCACGAGTTCATCGCCGGTTCAGGGTAACAGAAAGCAAGCCCTCGCCATTGATAACTCCTGAAGGGGAGAGAGGGTGAGAGAAAGAGAAGTAAGGGCTGGTTGGAGAGGAAGGAAGAACAATTGGAGGCTGTGTGCTTTAAATTGGGTATAAATTATTAGTAAGAGCAGTGGAGGCGATATCTTCTTCTTCTCCAGTGGTGTGTTGTGCCAGGACCTACACAGGTAAAGAGATTGTTTGGGCAGGAGTTATTGACTCGCTGATTGCCAGTTTCGTAAACTTGACCTGAGGCACTGATCACTCGCCAAGCTAGGGAGAAAAAAAAAAACGATACACACGCACACACCTTTCCCATCTTGCCACGGCTATCTTCATCAATACTGGCCAGACAAAGGTCAATCTAATAAACATGGAGGTCAGTATCGTGGCCATTTGAGAACTCTTGGCATGGGCCTTAGAGGTGCTTTTTAATTGTATCCCTGCGGGCAGGTAATGCTGTTGAAATGCAGAGGAAAGAATAACGACCGGACAAGAACGATATATCTAGCCTGTCCTCACTATAATACGCGGAGACCTCTTGCAGAGAAAGCTGCTGATGCTGTGTGAAAAATCATTGGCATTGGACTAAGTGTACTCAATGACACGATGTGAATAGGAATTATTGAAATACATTTTTACAGCAAACACCCTGACAAATAGGTTGGTTGTTTTCAGATGGAAAATGATGACTCCGAAAGGCCTAGCTTCATGTCCTTCATAGTGGTTCTCACAGTGAAGAGGTACCGTAAGGACTTGAGGTATACATGTCACTCCTCCAGAGCCTAATGACCTGTACATGGGAATTCTTTAACCTGCCGCGAAAGGCGGAAACTGAACCTTTCTGTGGATGAGTTGATAGCTGTGCTTTAGCCACTGGAGAGAACACTCAATCCTCCTCCGCTGGTGGTCACTGCTTCCATTGTTCACCACTACGCATACATCTTAATAAGTGGAAAAGCCAGAAAGCGGATATATAGAACACGATACAGCACCGGCTCTTGTGTAGGACTTCCAGTAGTCGGAGCTAAAAATCTGATAAGATCTCTAAAAAACCGACATGAAATCAGGTATAAAGGTGTGCAGTTCAGATCCGAGTGTTCTGTAGAGGAGTCTGATTGTTTAATTGACTGATTGACATGCCTGTAAAGAAGCTTGAGTTGAAGTCAAGCTGTACATTAAACAAAACTTCACCTCAAAGGTTATGTTGCTTATTCGATTCAAGTCTAATCTTTATTGGCATGACCACGTACATGTACAGTATTGCCAAAGCGTTACAGGAATGTAGAACTGTTAATAATAAACACATTCGTTTGGTGTTCGTATTATCACATGGTCAGACTCTGAATAAACATGTACAGTATTCGTGTCCGTATGGAAACATGGAGGTGAGAGGATAGAAACCAAGCATCAGTACAAATGTCTGGCTTATTTTCTCGTCACTGTAGTACCGTGCAAAAGTCTTAGATCATTTATCAGTTGGGTATTTTAATTACTTATGACAGTTATTTATCTGCAGTGTACATTTTCCGTCTGTTAAATTAAAAAGCAAACCTCTGCTCAAAGCACTCCAGCTGTATTTCTAACCTTTTAGTACTACTTATAACTCCTACAACTTAATAAGCCATCGATTAGCTGAATAATGTATTCAATTAGTAATAGTTAACAAATACTTTGCTGCTTTTATTTAATACTGGGATGAGGTTTGAAAACACATTTAACGATTTCACGGTTCTATAGAGCAGTAGTCTACCAGCCTTTTTTTCTTTTCTTTTCTTTTTTTTGGTAAAGTATCATATTAAAAGTCAAGGTAATGGATAATGGTGTGCTTAGCTTTTGTAACTTTTTTTTTTATATCAAATGAAATCCTGCTGAACTGACTTTTTGAATGTGTGCAAATTTTTTCACAAGATTAGATCCACCAAAGACCCGATGTTCAACTGTAAACATTGTTTGAAGGAATTCAGAACAAAATTAAATCCAAGGATAGAAATGTATTCAAATGGTTGATTAGCGTCTGGTCAAAGTCATCTGGCTTCAAAGCTAATGTTTTGACTTGAGTAGATTTATTAACGCAATGGTAGCCCAGATTGCAAAAAATAAAATAAAAATAAAAATTTGCAAGAAAAATTTCTTATAAAAAAAAACAAGACCATAAAGCTCAGCCAGAGGCAGAACGTTTTGAGTAGCAGTGGGTATAAAATGTGAGTTTTTTGCTCCACAAATGCACGAGCATGTTACAAGAAGTTACAAGGCTGCACGTCTACAGGTTTCCGTGCGGAACGTGACTCCTTTGGCTGCGTATCATCAGTGATATTAGAGGACCTGGTGAAAATCAATGGAATGATGACTGCATGAGCAGATTTCACCCTGCTATACCTTTACACAAATAATAATAACTCTAACGCACTGCAGTTATGATTAAGACTTGAAGCAGAAGTCACATGGGACAATTGCATTCAAAGGGATGTTAGAAGAATCCTTAAAGAACGTACAGTCTTGGCTTTTTCTAAACACATACATGTGGATGTTTTATTCAGAAAATTAGCTGTAGGTGATTATATCAGAAGTGGGCTGAGACGTCTGCACAGTGTTGCTTATATTATTACAGAAACAATGCGTTGTTGAGTATAATATGTATGTGTGTGTGTTTACAGGCACTGAGAGGCACGAGCTGACCTCATGGAATAGCTTCAAGTCCATCTTCCGATTCTTCAACGAACATCTGCAGGCACAAATGGAGGAGGATGGGGACGACGGCAACGTGGAGGAGCGAAAGGAGGAGCAGAGGGAGGAGCAGAAAGAAGAGCAGAGGGAGGAGCAGAAAGAAGAGCAGAGGGAGGAGCAGAAAGAAGAGCAGAGGGAGGAGCAGGAGGAAGAGGAAGATGACTCTACCACAGTGACTACACAAAAATGTACCAAACATGAGGATTTATAGAAAACTCTGGAATAGGATCAGACCTTCTTGGTCAGGCCGCTCTCTATTGAATATTTTTGCTTTTAATGCTTTTAAAGGGTAGCACCTCCTTCTATATTGTCTGATGCCTTAGAGTTCGGGGTCGGCGCGTCGTAATAGCATCAGAATAGCATTTTGCATTACACAACTATCAAAGCAATATATACTGCTTGTGCCTCCCCCTGGGCTGCTCTGTGGGTTTGGTGGCCATATTAAGGCTGTCAGGTGACACTGCACAGTACATAGTGCTGCAAAGTATCCAGACATCGCGCTAAACTCACTTAATGCACGCGCACACACACACACACACACACACACACAGGTTTAACCCACAGTTCATTTAGCCCACTTTAAGCCTGAACAGCTGTTTTTTCCATTCAGTTTTACCCAGTTTTACATTGATAAGGGCACTGACATGCCTAATACATTTTCATCCTTTACATTCTGGACTCATGCGTATTAGCACTACAGCACTAAAGGAACTTGCACTGCGTAGAGATTCGCTTTTGAAAGTACACATTAGACGCAGTATTTTTCAACGCCACCTGCCTCCGAAAGAAGCGAATCCTGAATGCCAGGTAATAATTTTGCGTATCACAACTCGTACATATTCCTTACACTCATCCCCACATCATCAGGATCAAACATATAGAAGGATTTCATCTAAAATAACCTGAAGCTACATATCAAGAATGATTTTGGACATTTTGGAATATCTGACCTTTCCCATGTGCTTGCAAAATGAGGGTTAATAATTTCTAAATCATAAAACCAGTTCTTTTAAATGTCTGCTTTTTCAATGTGACATAGACGCCTGGTAAGTCTCACAATTTAACAACACACTGACATCCGCTGCTTTCGCTAAAGCACATAATGTCACTTTCTTTGCATAAACAAAAGACAAACAGAACAATGTGGTATTAGTCAAGACTTAAGCTGTCGCTTAGACATGACAGCACGTCACCCTGCTTCAGCTAAAACTTTTTATTTTTCACAACGGATGATTGGGACCTTTGTAAGCACAATTTGCATATTTTAACAAATTTGACCAAATTACCCAGTTTTAGCCGGA
>CM022773.1:13724471-13729471 GCA_012411365.1 Ameiurus melas | reverse complement strand
AAAAAAAAAAAAAAGATTTTTTTTCACTTCTCCCTAACAACCGTCTCTATGCTCCATGCTTACAGTCTCCATGTCTCCTTCTCCTCCTCCCTCTTCTTCTTCTTCTACTTCTTCATCATCATCATCTGAGTCAGCGCGAAGATGAAACGCGGCAGCAGACGAAGCGCGTGACTTCTGGCGGGAGAGGCGCGCGTTAAGAGCCGCTGCCCACCTGCGTGAAGGCGTTGCGGGGAATCCGTGATTTCCTCGAAACAAACCTGTCATTTAGTGAAGCAAGAATATAAGAAATAACAGTGCACATACTCTCTGGAGGGATTTCTAAACATTTAGCACAAACTCCTGATTTTGGAGAATAAAAGTGAAATGGAATTAAATATGTAACTATTCACTAAAGTAAACAGGGCTAGCCATTTCGGTGCTCGGGGAAGCGATAAGCTAAAGGCAAAACGAATTCAACTCAAATGATAGGCGTTTGTCGTTTTAGCAAACAGCATGAGCATTCATTTCTGCACAAATTCGATTCAAAATAATCGAAATTTCGATTGGACTTTTTTATTATTCTTATTTTTTTTACCTGGACTTAATTGTAATTCACCTGCATCTGAATTCGAATCGTCTGAAAAGGTGCTTTTGTAAGAATTAAATCACACTGCTGATATTATTTTCACTAATCAGTGTAAACATTCACACTGCACAACAGTTATATTAATCATTTATATTTCATTACACACACACACACACACACACACTCACACATATACATGTAAGGAAAACAGTTGCTTCAGCAACCAGGTGATAGATATGTCCAAAACCGCACTTGTCTGAAGACATCTAAACTTTTACATTTGTTTGTATGTATGAATGAATGAATGAATGAATGAATGAATGAATGAATGAATAAATAAATAAATAAATAAATAAATAAATAAAACTTTCCATTTTAATCGGTAGTAATGCCCACGCTATGCCTGTAAGATCTTTTGAACTTCTAATCTTCTTTTTCGTGATGTCCATTTCAAATAACAACAACAACAACAACAACAACAACAAACCGCATTGTATTTGCGCGTCACTTGACATTTCAGATAAATAAGTAAATAAATAAATAAATAAACACATAAACAATAAAGAAATTAATAGAATGGCTTTGACCAAAAGGACAGAACTAACGCTACAATATGAAAACAATCTCACATGATATTTACATGCAGAACTTTCCATTCAAATCCATGAATCTGCAGGTATTCAGGATAGCACTATCTCTAATGGTGGTGTACTTTATTTGACTGGATTGTGCTCTCCTCTTTGCTTTATTTTATTTTATTTTATTTTTTTATTTATTTATTTATTTATTTATTTATTTATTTATTTATTTATTTATTTATTTATTTAAGCACGACCTATGTGTTTATTAAATGCTTTAATAAGACTCACTTTTTGTAACTCTTTCGCCTCACATGTTGTTCATCTAGCCGTATTTAGTCCCACTGGTCCATCCCATCGCTTTAAAATGTGCAGAAATACAGTTCTGTTTGGTGTTTGTTTCTAAATCTCAGGTGTCAGGTGGGAGTAGAAATAGGACATAGGGAACATGTAGTAACTTTACCTTTTCTGTTCCACAACGAAATATTTATTTCGCCTTGCTAATCCATTTTGGGGGCAGAAAAAAAAATCAGTAAAATAACCCAGGACATCATCTTGGTTTCCTAAACTGTTCGTTAGAGAAGACAGCCGAAGACATTTAGTGAAATGAGTGTCAAATGGTCAGAAGAGCACAGATAGGTTCAACATGCTGTAAGTAGCCAGTGTAATTAGATGGCGCGCTCAAAGTGACGTCACTTAGGTCATAGGAATACAAGTAGTGCCGCCTATTCAAGAGCATTATTGCTGCAGTCTTTCCCCATCACCTGAGCTTTCTATCTCACACTGTCTTTTCCGCCTCTTAGGCGCGTGGGCGCTTACACAGCGTGACAGGAGTGTGTGTGTGTGTGTGTGTGTGTGTGTGTGTGTGTGTGTGTGTGTGTGTGTGTGTGTGTTCGTGCTCTGTCAGGCTACCTTGTTAAAGGTTGTAAACTGTTGGCAGTCTCCAGATACTGGCGATGGCGGCGATTTGAAACTTGTCCTTTCTAATTTGACAGGAGCATCCGGGCACCTGAGCGCAGGACCATGGACAGCGGTGTGTGTGTGTGTGTGTGTGTGTGTGTGTGTGTGTGTGTGTGTGTGTGTGTGTGAGTGAGTGAGTGAATGTGTGACCCTGAGCTCGCCCCCGCCTCGCGCTCACGTTGCATACGACTGTGACCCACACAGGCCCGAGCGCGTGAGTGAGTGAGTGAGATAGCAATGGTTTTGTGTAACTGACAATCACTCTCTCTCTCTCTCTCTCTCTCTCTGTCTCTCTCTCTCTCTCTCTCTCTGTCTCTCTCTCTCTCTCACACACACACACACACACACACACACACACACCCTCGAATTACGTTTACATTTAATCTGGAGTAACCGTGTGCGCAAAGTTGCCTTGGGAGCCATAACAGCGCGTTAAGGGCTGCGGGGCTGCGGAGGAGAAAAGGAGGATTCGGTGGTGAGGGAAAACTGTTTGATGGCTCTCTACAGCTTCGAGACAGCTTGTTAATTAAAACCCCAAGAGATGAGTTTGTTCAGCCAGCGTCCATATAAGAACATCGCTAACTATCACGACAGCAAGCAACTTCACAGGCCTGCATGTAAAAGGCTGTGATTCCGGCTCTCTCTAGTCCCAGGTCTCTCTCATTTTCACGCTAGAGGACATTTCTTAAGCCCCGCAGTAGTAAATGTCCTATTTGTATTTTGTAAGGCCGAAAGTTCAATTAACTCAATTAAACAGAAGGACGCAGTTCAATGATTCAAAATCTAATTTACAAATTCATTAATATCGGGATCATTACTTCTGTAGTTTCTATTAACACTTGATTAAAGAAATAAAGAGTACTGTAATGGAAGCGAGGTTTCTTTCAGTCGGCTTGGTTTTATATATTTAATTTAAAAAAAACCCAAAACATATTACCTAATGACTAATAAACTTGGTGATATAAACGGCCAAACAAAACCAAACTAACCGAAAAATAAAGAAATAAAGAAATAAACTCGGTTGGTGATGATATTTATTTATGCTATTTATGATTTATTATTTATTTATGTGTTTCCCAAAAACTAATTCAAGAAATAAGTTTCAATAAAATAATAATCGCTACACCCAGTGTTTACAGAATCAATTCATTCTATGGTTAGATTACATTAATATTATTATTATTATTATTGTTATTATTATTATTATTATTATTATTATTATTATTATTATTATTATTATTATTATTATTATTATTATTATTATTAGTTTCTTTCTTTTTTCCCTTTGCTCGTTCATGGTAGGATTGAAATACTTAAGTTGGATACATTGGTGCAGGTGGAGAACTCCCTTATAGGATCACCTGAGAAAACACACACACACACACACGCACACACACACACACACACACACACACACACACACACACACAGGGAGAAAAAAAAAGACCAAAAGCTGGAAAAACAAAAAATATTTTTTACACATCATTCACAGTATTTATTATTTCTAGTATTTCAGTAAATCATATAGTTTTGCAACTGCGAAGGTACAATTCTATTTTGCTCACACTGACAGCCATGGATTTATTTATTTAAGTGGGAAATAGACAAAAAGAAATATGCCATAGACACTCTTAGCGGTATAGTTATAATTTTTAGTTTAAAATCAGTCGCATATATATATATATATATATATATATATATATATATATATATATATATATATATATATATATATATATATATATATATATAAAGAGAGATGATTCTTTAATAAACATTTATGGTAAATTATATCATGGTGTAAAATTCTCCATTGATATATTAGTCTACATGATGTTTCTTTTCCCCTCCAGTTAAATATTTAACTTGAAGTGGAAGGTAAGCTTCTCGTTGCTCCTTGTTTTCTTTCGAGCCTGTGAAAATGGGATTGGAGTGGAGCAGCTGATGGTTCTCTCCGCTGTCTGCTCGAACATTTAAAAGACATCTTTAAATGTTCACCACGTCTTAGCACATTCATCAACGTCAGAATGTGGCCGAGCCTCTATTTAGAGAAAGTGTAAGTGCAGCAATATATCTTCACTGCGCTCAAAGCACACAATGCATTTTTACTACGTGGGAATATGCCTCCTTATTTCCGCAATGCTTTCTAAAATGTAATGATATATATACTCTCAAACAAAGCAGGCGATATAGCAAAAAAATAAAAACCCGTTTAGGTTCTTTGCCCTGAGAACTTATTCGATGCCGGTTTAAAAACAAACAAATAAACAAACAAACAAACAAATAAATATTCCGCGTTAACCATTCGTTCAGAAGAAACCCACTCTATAATATCTGGGTGCATAAACATTTACTTGAAAAACTTTTTTTCTTTATTATTATTATTATTATTATTATTATTATTATTATTATTATTATTATTATTATTATTATTATTATTTAAAATGCAATATATTACCCGAATGTGCTGTGAAACAATATAGCCCAGTGTCTGAAACAGAAAGCAGACTGTTCCTAAAACTATAAAAACATGTCCAGACTGGTTTAAAACACTGAGAAGAATTTAGATTAATTTCTGAGCCTATTATTATTATTATTATTATTATTATTATTATTATTATTATTATTATTATTATTATTATTATTGCAAAATCACTCTGTTACAAGATATCAGTGTATATATATTATAAACTTAATTCGTTAACATAAATGAAAATAAATCATTCGTTCCTAAGTCTTCTTAAGTAACAGACCCAGAGTAATATGTTGTTTTTATTTGTAATTAAACAGAAATGCATTATTAAATATGAAACATAATTAATGATCATATTTGGCGCTATCATTCAACGCATAGCTGGTACTATTTAAGCAAAATAGAATGAAGTAATTAAAAAAGT